>CAKNXH010038733.1:0-10391 GCA_932178445.1 Andricus quercusramuli | reverse complement strand
GTGGAGATATCTCGCAAGAGTCCGACCTCTGGACCATCAATTGCTCAGTTTATGGTGCTGCGAGAGCTTTGGCTGATTCAAATCGAAGGCTGAAACCGACGATGGATCCGAAGACCAGAAGACGCTTGCATCAACTGAACAAGAAAATTGGATGGGCAAGACAGAATGCGTCCCGTGTTCAATGTGTGATTGACTACATAACATCTGGTAGACCGTTCACGGAAAGGGTTCGAATGTTCGCCCAAGAACTAAGGACCTTGAATCACACACTGAACAAGTCAAAGCTGCTGACAATCAAGCAGCATATTGTTGACAAAATAAGGCTGTTATCTGACGCAAGGAGGAGGATACAGAAGAGGGAGAGATGGAACAAGGAGAATTAACAGTTTCTTGCTGACCCATCACGCCTCTTCAGTGATCCCCCTGTACAAGATCCCGAAAACACTAGAGTTGAAAGAAGATACTGACAATATCATCCGCTTCAAGGAGTTTTGCGACAGCCTCATAAAACCTGAGGAGGAGTGCCCATCAGTCACTGCCGAAGAGGTGAAAAAAGCACTTAGAGGCACGAGGAACTTTTCCGGTGCTGGACCAGATTGTATTAAGAACTTTTGGTGGAAGAAGTTTACTTTTATACACCAATATTTGGCCCGCATATTCTCCTCATATATAAAGTCGGAGACGCCCATTCCGCAATGGCTGGTGTTAGGACGCACTATACTCCTACCGAAAAAAGGCAACTTGTCCAGACCAGAGAATTACAGGCCAATAACTTGTTTAAACAAACTGTATAAGATCTTTACAGCTGTCCTAAACAACAGGATCGTTCGACGAATTGAGCCTGTATGGTGAGAGATGTACGAACAACGAGGCTCGAAAAAAGGTGTAGCAAGCTGTCGAGAGAACCTGCTAATTGACAGGTGTGTCTGTAAAGACGCTGCCGCCCATCAGCGCGTCCTGTCAATGGCCTGGATTGACTACCGGAAAGCTTTCGATTCAACCTCTCATATACTTATCATCTGTCTGTTGGAAAGCTTGAAGGTACATCCACACATAGTGAGATGCATAGAGAGACTGATGCCTCTTTGGAAAACTAGATTTACCATCTCATCTAGGAATCATCGTCTGACGACGAACAAGGTCACCTTCCAGAGGGGCGTCTTTCAAGGGGATAGTATGAGCCCTTTGCTTTTTTGCATCACACTTCTGCCTCTATCTCTCGCACTACGAAATTCTCCTGGATACCTCTGTGGCGACACTAATCAACGTGAGTATAAGGTAACTCATGTATTTTATATAGATGACCTGAAGATCTATGCCGCTGGTAAAAGCAAACTTCAAACTGCTATAAATATCGTCAAGAACTACACAGGAGAGATTGGGATGGACTTTGGTTTGGACAAGTGTGCCAAAATTCATTTGAAGAAAGGAAAGATTACTGGCGTTCCGAAGGACCCTGAGCTTGTAGATGTAAGTGTTATTAGACATCTTGACACTGGAGAGACCTATACATACCTGGGCGTGCCTCAAAGCCGCATTCAGGACGTAACATCAGTGAAGGAGTCTCTCCGAAGCAGATACAAGCATCTTCTTAGACAGATTTGGTCTTCCAATTTGTCGGCGTTGAACAAGGTATCTGCGACTAACATGCTTGCCGTCCCGGTTCTACGCTACTCGTTTGGGGTGGTTCAATGGACGAAGAACGAGCTTAAGGCCATTGATGTCACCACGCGTAAGATCATGCATATGCATAAAAGCTTGCATATCAATTCGTCAGTTCCACGATTATACATTTCACGCCGTCAAGGCGGACGCGGACTTGTGAATCTCCAATGTCTTCATGACCGAATTGTTTTAAGTACAGCTTACATAGTTGCAAATGGCAGAGATCCTCTCCTAAAGATGGTCAGAAACCACGAGATGATTGGCGAAGGAGCGTTCCTTTACAAAGCCGCGGAGCAAGCTGCCGAGGCCCTTGGCCTGAATTTCAACATCAGAAGTGAGGAAAGTGCATTACTCCATCTAGATGCTTCACGTCTAAAAGCCGAAGTAAAGAAAGCAGAGGTTAGAAAATTTCACCAAGAGCTACTCGACAAGCATATGCACGGAAACTTTCACAGAAATGTAGAAAAACAGTCCTTGTCAAAGGAGCAAACTTTTGCTTTCCTCAAATCATCAGGGCTCAATTCAGGTACAGATGGCTTCATTTTCGCATGCCAGGACGGTGTATTCTCCACCTTAGCATACCGCGCCCGCATTTTATGTCAAGAAGTTCCCAGTGATAGGTGCAGAGCGTGACATGCACACGCTGAGTACCTAGAACGCATACTATCGGGGTGTCCGACCCACGCAGGAACAACGTATATCTATAGACATAATGCGGCCCTAAGAGTACTTTATTACCACCTTTGTCGCTCTTACGGTGTTGGTCGCGACCCCGCCCTGCCGAACGCTCCAAGGGATATAGAGTCAATTGTCCGAAACGAGAAGTGCCAGATTTTCTGGAACTACGATTTTCGGGCAGCAGTCTCCGTTGCGCACTCGAGGCCTGACATTGTTCTCCAAGACTTCGAGAAACGAACGATATTCGTGATCGAATTCTCGGCTCCGTCCGAATACAACATCACTGAAAAGGAGAAAGAAAAAGAGGAGAGGTATCAAGACCTTAAAAGAGAGCTGCAACGACTGCATCCAAAATATTCGGTACGAGTAATTGTCCTTGTGATAGGTGCTCTCGGAGGTGTTAAGTTATCACTGGTTCGTAACCTTAAAGCCATACCCGCGTGCCAAAAATATGCCAAGGCACTTGCGAGATGGATGCAGAAAGCTGTCATCCTTGGGTCGCTTTGTGTCCTCAAGACACACGAGGGTTTCGCCGGCCTGTCGTTGTGATTTCGACGTGCCCTGTTACCACCCATCTCACGGATGTGAGACGTGGCCATAGGTGTATTTTACCGCGGTTCTACTGGGGGCTATTGACATTTTTTTTTAGATGGCAGTTGCTCTTAGTGGTACCCTGCGGTGGTTGTTTAACTTTTTTTTTAATTATATATATATATGGGGCGTTATTTCTCAAGTGTACCCACTCAAAAAGTCGAAGTTGTCTGATCTAAGTTACACTTAGGCAAAGTGTTGTACTATTGGATAGTAGTATATGGGGAAAAAATTTTGTCATTTGGATAAGTATTGACCGAGGGGGAGGGGGTAAAAGTTTTGGGATTTTCGTGGATATCGTCTATTTCGGCAATTTTTAACTCTTCTAATAGCGATGAAAAAAATGTTGTCTAGTATAGTTTTGATAGGTTTTTTCACGCCCTCTCGATTGGTGCTACGCATTTTATCGAAAAATAAATATTTGACCTTCAAAAATGAAGGTCAAAAATAAATTTCACTTTTTTTGGAAAGACGACAGGTTTTTTTTTTTTTGTCTTAAAAGAAAGCGCAGGGTTTTTCCTATAAGACCATGTAGATTAGAAAGTGGGATTCAAATTTTTAATGTATGAAAATAAGCGATGAGTACTCCGGTACGCTCGTGACACTGGCGCTAGAGCCCCACAGCGCACCGTGGTGCCTTCATGGTATTGTTTTTTTTCAAAAGTAATAATATATGCTAGTATATTTCTGAACGCTCTCTGCATTTTTCAGGGTTGAGACTGCGATTATTTAAATGCCTGCATTACGTTCACTGATGAATTTTGAAAAATCTAGTTATTGAATAAGAGGTCGGCTCGAAAAAGTGGTTTTATGGATTAAGTAAAATTGAAGCTTGGAGATTTTTTTTGCTGATGTCTGGTCTTCTATCTGCCTTTCTGTCCACCTTTCGTTTTTTTAGTGACAGTTGTTTTCACTTTTTTTTCCAATTTTCGTTTCTTCTCTTTTGGGAAGTAGTCGCATTCCGTGGCTGCGGAAAATCTCTTCAATTGAAGTCTCCCATCTTCAGTAGGTATGAATGCATGGTATTGCAAAGTCCCTTTGATTGTGACTGCAGCATCGAATCTGCTTTTCAGACCTTTAGCAGTGGCTTCGTGATCTTCCTTGCTACTAAAAATGATTTCAGTTTCCTTGCAGTACTTCTTTGCCCACTGAAATAGAGATGAAGCATCTAGAATGCGATCTTCAGCGGAACGCTGTAGGCTAAACCTTGCTGCATTTCGTTTAACATTCGCCCCTATGCCATCACATGTACCCTTAACATGAGCGGTAGGATGGTAATGCCACTCAGCTGGGATTCTGAAATCTGCCTTGTGAGCTAGGATATTAGCAAAATTGCTCTTGTTCTTAAAATGCTGACCTGCTCCATCTGAGACGTAGTACACCTTTTGGACTGAACAATTTGCCTTAAGATAATTCAGAATTATCTTCTGGTAGTCATAAACGGCAACAGTGTCGTGACTCAAATTGTCTGATATGATTGCCATGCTTTTGTGCTTGAGTTCTCCATCTTTTACATAATAAATAACTACTGTGAATATTGTGGCCTGATCATTATTGCAGTGAAATCCTTGCGCCGAGTTTTGGAGCACAAACTTAAAGTTCTCAGCGAAATCAAATGAGATAACGAATTCACCATTTTTCAAATTTATTTTTAGATTTTTGAAAAATAATGACTGCTCTGTAGCAAGGAAATGATGCGTTCTTAGCTTCAGCAACGCTTCACAAAGCTCATTCACAAATTCATCAACATTCAGCATCAGCGTCTTTAAAGTACATCTGTCAGTCTGCAGCCAAGAATCAAATTTGATTTCTTCCAAATCCTCCTCATCGAAAGCTTCAATCAAGTTATATTTAATTTCAGTAATACCCGGGCAATTTTGGCATTCTCCTAATTGGCAGGAACTTGTCGCATCAGGGCACAGTTAACTTTAAACAATCGCGATAACCATTTAAAATTAATTCTGAATCGTTCGTTAAATATTGCATGTTTATTTCTTTTAGCATTAACTTCACGTTTTAATGGTGAACACAAACGCATACTGTGTAGGTACCGCTACTCCATGCCAAAACGCAATGTTTCGGTCTGAGTTGTGTGAATTTCGTGAAGCCTATTTTGATATATTCATGTTATGACTGGAATTCTGCATACAATTCATTTAAATTGCACAAAATCAATCTTTTCTGAACGAGAACTTTCTTGTCACTCACTCGAACAGACACACAATCCTTCATTCCAGGCATTAAGCGACTCATGTCGTCACGCTCATAAAATTTGGATACGAGGTCTTCAGTTTCAAGACTGAAAGGCCTTCCTCTTTTTGGCGTAGGCAGGGTTAAAATCCCATTGTTAGCAACTAACTTTTTCGCATTTTTAGCTTGTCGTTCGGATGTCTCGAATTCGACCATTAATGTCTGCGACTCCAAGACTTTGGAGCAAGTGTGAGAAGTTGAATTTTCCATCTATAAAACTACTTTTTCGACCCGACCTCTTATTCAATAACTAGATTTTCCAAAATTCAAAATTTTTTCAAAATTCATCAGTTAACGTAATGCAGGCATTTAAGTAATGGCAGTCTCAACCCTGAAAATGCAGAGAGCGTTTAAATATACTAGCATATATTATTACTTTTGAAAAAAAAACAATACCATGAAGGCACCACGGTGCGCTGCGGGGCTCTAGCACCAGTGTCACGAGCGTACCGGAGTACTCAACGCTTATTTTCATACATTAAAGATTTGAATCCCACTTTCTAATCTACATGGTCTTATAGGAAAGAACCTGGGCTTTCTTTTAAGATAAAAAAAAAAAAAAAACCTGTCGTATTTCCAAAAAAAGTGAAATTTATTTTTGACCTTCATTTTTGAAGGTCAAATCTTTATTTTTCGATAAAATGCGTAGCACCAATTTAAAGAGCGTGAAAAACCTATCGAAACTGTACTAGACAAAATTTTTTTCATCGCTATTAGAAGAGTTAAAAATTGCCGAAATAGACAATATCCACGAAAATCCCAAAACTTTTACCCCCTCTCCCTCAGTCAATACTTATCCAAATGACAAAATTTTTTCCCCATATACTACTATCCAATAGCACAACACTTTGTCTAAGTTCAACTTAGATCAGACAACTTCGACTTTTTGAGTGGGTACACTTGAGAAATAACGCCCCATATATGTATATATTGGACGAGAAAATGATAATTTTCATTTTTTTCTCTATAAAACAAATGAAAAATATCAGTGTATTATCCACGACATTACCCTCGCACTTGTTACACTACAAGATGTTGCGACTTCACCTCATTACTTTGCTCCCCCTGTCGACACAGGTAAGCGCACGCATTAAACAAAATGCTCGCGCGCATACGTCATTTTTTTAAATATTGACAGTCAATGTAACCTACTTAAGAGGTTAATACCTAATTCTTGCTTGAATTTCAAGTACCTAATTCATAAATGGCTAGCAATTCTGGTCCTAAAAAAAAACCTAAATGCCTATCCGGAGTTCTCAAATATTAAACTTCTTTTTAAAGAACACTTGTAAAAAAACAAGAATTTTTTTTGGATTCGTAGGTCAAATTAGTATAATAACCACTGAATATTCTCTCCTACTTGTGTAATCAACTGTCAAATTCTGACATGACCTTATTGGAATAGATTCGATTTTCTCAACTAATCAAATATAAGGATAAAGCGCAAGGGGAGAACGATTTTTGACGTATTGGGGGAACTCACTTAACGCGAATCCCAGTCCCAGACTTTCGCGATAAGTGAGAGGGTACTGTATATATAAACCATATAGAAATTTTTCACCTGGGTGGGTACAGTCGCCGCAACTCCCTTATAAGTTCTCCGAAACCTCTTCTCCTTTTCCTTCTCCTTGGTTGTGATGTTATAGTCAGCCGAAGCCGAGAATTCGATAACGAATATAGTTCATTTCTCGAAGTCTTGGAGAACGATGTCAGACCTCTACTATGTAATTTAGAATTCAGGCCGATACTCGTACTTCCAGAAAATTCGGCACTTCTCGTTTTGGACAATCGACTCTTGTCTCCCTCTGAGCGTTCAGTAGGGCAGGGTTGCGACCAACACCGTAAGAGTGACAAGGATGGTAGTAAAGCACTCTTAGGGCAGCATTGTGTTTATGGAGGTACGTCGTTACCGCATGAGAGGGACACCTGGATAATACGTGTTCTAGGTACTCAGCATGTGCATGTATGTATGTTTGCAATCAGTTTGAAAGACGTAAGATAAACCAGGCTTTTTCAATCATTGTAGTGGGGACTCGGCAGTCTTGGACAGCTGATTATCTACAACGTGTACAGCCAGTTCTAATTAGTATTTCTTATTGTTAAACCAAGAGCCAAAAGGTTACGTAATTATTATCTACAGAATGTGTATGTATTCATCGTGCATATCTTACTTTAATATTGCATAGTGTACTTCTATTTCAAACGTGTCTTGTGCTATTGAAATATAGAATAAAAGTAAAAAAAGGGGAAATTATCAATTTAAAAGTATGAGAATGAAATAATTCAGTGAAATATCCACATAAACCGACACCTTCTATCTCTGATTACTACAGAAGATATCATGAAGATTGGAAACTTGTTATCATGTCTTCAAAGTCATGATACTTATTCAAAGCAAATATTTAGTACGCCAAATAATCCACAGGAATTTGGAGGAAAAGGAAATCGAATTTTACAGTTCTTCAGCACTGTTAGTGGTAAATATAATGCAAAAGTTGATAGATTTGTGTACAATATTGTGGTTTTCATGTCTCTAACATAAATATCGTCTTGTCATAGAAAATAAAAGCAGTTCATTCGCTTCACAATAAGAAACTGAAAATATTAATGACATTTTCATTAAAACAAATGCAAATGCAATCATTCTTGTTGACCAAGTGTCCACATGTAAGGCTCACCGAAAAGATTTGTGCTGAATTTAATTCCAAAAGGTTAGCTAGGTAGATAGCAGAGTATCAGTTGAATAGATAATTAAAATTTTTCTAATGGATATTTAAATGTCTTCAAATAAAAATCACTCAAATATACGGTTATTTCCATTTGGAAGGCAAAATTAATGAGAAGTTTAATTAGTAAAGAATCGCGGTATGTTTGGGAAAATTCAAAAGTTCCATTGCAGTTTAAAAAAAAAATGATTTCCAGAAGAGGTCGGTATGTGCCCTCAAGGAAGGGTTCCGCATGCTTGGTCAGGGTTCAATAGGTAAAAAAGATGGGTTCAATGTTCAAAGGTTAGAGGTCAGGTCAAATGCCATTTTTATATCAAATATCAGAGGCCAAAAGTCAGAGGTCGACTGCTTAAATTAATTTTACACTTCTTTGCGCATTTTCTAATCTATTTGTCCTAAGTGTACCGCCTCTCCCCTAATTATTAAATACTGAATAAATCAATTAAACTTCCACTTCGCAGTATGCTTCACCATTGTTGGACTTGGATCTTTCGCCTCATGGACGTCGCCAGCATTGCCGTATTTACGCGAACAATCTGAATTTCCAGTCTCACAGATAGATGGTTCATGGATATCTTCAATATTTAGTATTGGTGGAATAGCAGGATGCTGGATCGCTCCTCCACTGTTGGATCGATTTGGTCGTAAAAACACTTTGCTGCTTCTAGCACTACCACAATTAGCCTCATGGATTATGTTAATTTTGGCGAAACACGTCAGTATTTTATATATTTCAAGATCAATAGGTGCAGCGACTTATATTGCCGCAAACGGAATAATATTAGCTTACATAGGCGAAATTGCTGATAAAAGCTTTAGAGGTACCCTATTTACCTACTTTAATGTTTCTTTTGACTTAGGAGTTCTTTTTGTTGTAACCGTTGGAGCGTTCTTTTCCTATAGCGCCATGAATCTGATAATGCTTTCAACGCCAACTCTCTTTGTTGTGACGGCTCTATTCATACCAGAATCTCCCTATTTTTATGTAATTCGAGGTCAAGATGATGAAGCAAGAAAAAGCCTGATAAAGCTGCGAGGAAGACAAAACATGCATAGAATCTCTTCCGAATTAGAGAAAATAAAACTTGCTATAGTAGAAGGGGAAAAAAGCAAAGAAAGTACAATAAAGGATGTATTTTTAAATAAATTTCATCGAAGAGCGATGTTAATTATAGTAGTTGCTTATTTTGCAAAACATTATTCGGGGTACTTAACTATCTTAGCATACACTCAAGATATTTTTAGATTCAGTGGATTTTCATTAGAATCTAAGTATTCTACTATTATAATGGCATTTATTAAAGTAATATCAGGGATAATTGGTGTCAAGGCAGTAGATTATGTTGGTAGGAGGATCCTTATTCTCTGGACTGGAATACTGGCCTCAATTTTTCTGGGAACTGCTAGCTTATTCTTCTTTTTAAAATTCTATCTTGAAATTGAGAATCTATCAGGCATTTCTTGGTTACCTCTGTTTGCTTTAGTTTGTTATCAAGTCGTATGTTCGTTTGGCATTGCTTCAATACCAAATATCCTTATGGGAGAACTCTTTCCTCCGGAAATTAAAGGCATAGCCATCTGTTGTACATTCGTCATTATTGATCTTTACACTTTTCCAGTTACATTCGGATTTGAATCGCTGAATGATGCAGTGGGAGTTTATACCACATTTTTTATATTTGCTGTTTGCTGTTTTGCAGGGACACTTGTTACTTTCTGGATTACTCCAGAAACGAAAGGAAAAACTTTAGAAGAGATTCAAGATTTGTTACGTTAAAATAGTCCGGCTGTTGGAACGGCCACGTTGAAAAATTACAAAAATTAGTCGTTTTTTTTCTACCGAGAAATAAGCCCTCCTCCAGAGGGCGAGCACTGAGCCCAGCGTGTTGACTATAGCTTACGAATTTGATATGCGTGTGAACTTAGCCCCCCACTTTCAAAATTTCGAATTTTTTTTAGAGTTCTGACATCCTTTTGAATAGTTCTACAGTTCCTGATAACTTTTAGAAATAGTTCCGGCATATAAATACTCTAAGAATGGATTTTTCAAAATTGGGGGCTAAGTTCACGTTCCCCCGCACTTTTCGAAAAATGAATTTTTTGTTAGAGTTCTGGGTAGATTTAGCATATTTCTAGAGTTCCTGATACTTATTAAAAATAGTTCCCAAAAATTAGACCCAAAAACAAAATTTTCAAAAAATAGAGCCAGCCCCCCACTTTAAAAAAAATCAACTTTTTCTCTAATATTCCTGTATTTCCAAGAGAGTTCTAGAGTTCTATCACAAAATTATTTCGAAAAACTTGAAAACTAGAAAGTTACACAATTTCGAAAATCCCAAAATTACAGAGAAATTTTTCGAAAGAGTTCCAGGAGTTCTGATCAGAGTTCTGGTAGCCTCCTGAATAGTTCTAACAAAAAGTCCAATAAAATTTTCCGATAAACTCAAAATCCAAAAACCTACAACACTTTACACATACCCA
>CAKNXH010038729.1:0-21107 GCA_932178445.1 Andricus quercusramuli | reverse complement strand
GGAAACAAAATTAATATGTAAATTGTTGCAATTATAATAAAACGTTGAAATTTACATTAAATGGTCATGCCGTAATTGCAAAAAGTTGCTTTCTCAGCGTTAAAAAATAAAAAAACAAAGTGGCTGTCATGCAAGTCGGGTCCCTGCAGACTGGCAACCCACTTAAAGCCACGTTAGCGGGTTGCCAATATGCAGGGGCCTGACTGCAATGACGGTCACTATGTTTTTTTATTTTTTAATGTTGCAAAAGCAACTTGTTGCAATTGCGGCATGACCGTTGAATGTAAATTTCAACGTTTTATTATAATTGCAACAGTTTACATATTAATTTTGTTTCCTTTATTAATTATAATGCCATATTACTTTACCATTACTTTAGCATTACTTTACCGTTACGCTGTAGCGTAATGTTTGCGTTCGGCCGGTCCGCCAGGGTTGATAATAATATGGTATAATTATTTTAAATAATTATAATAATCTTCCTTGTAGTACAAGAAAAGAATAATTATTTAATAATGTTATTGAAATGTGTGATAAAATAATATAATATCATTAAATATGAAATATTTATTAATGAGAAAACAATCCATAAATTTTAATTCCATATAGCGTTCTCAAAGCGAAATAATTTTAATCTTTTCTATTTCTTCTCTTACACTCTTCTACTTTTTAATTCTTTTTAATACGCTTCCATGAAATTTTACTACGTCGATTGAGGGGAATAGGATTCGCACTTTTGCTTTTCCCGTTGGGGGATTTTAAGACGGAGGAAAAATCGCGTATTGATAGGAATACAAATTTTTAATTCTTCTGAATTCAACGCTTGTTACCGGTTTGAAGATTACTCAGTCATTTGATGCATTTTTTTAAATGTTTTTTTTATCTTTTAATTGTATTTAGGAAGGGAAGACATGCTCCTGTTGAAAGCTTGAATAATAATCAAGTTTTTGATAATAATTTACAGATAGAAGCTATCTTTAACCACGGCTCCTCCACTTGTATGGACGTGTTGGACGATGTCGCAGTTAGACCTCTCCAACAATGCTGCGAAAAGTTTATAAGGCGTTTGAACAACAATGTTCACTCAGTTTCGCAAGAATCACAAAATGGGTCTTCCGCGTGGAAGAAAGAAAGGCAGTTTCGAATTACTGGCTCTAGATGCTATGAAATTTATACATACACAAAAAATAGGAAACCTGACTGGGAAAGTAAATCTATTAAATATTTCTATCCAAAAGATTTTAAAAATAAATACGTCGAGCATGGCCTTCTTTTCGAAGAATGTGCACGTCTGGAATATGAGCAATCACACCAAGTAACAGTTGTTAAATTCGGTTTGATTGTTTGCGAGAGACATCCTTGGCTAGGGTATTCTCCAGATGGCGTAATATTTTCAGATAATAGACCGGTTAAATTAATAGAAATTAAGTGTCCATTCGCGGGAAAAATACAGACTATACTTGACGTTATGGAAGGGCAAGATTGCAAATACTTAATTCCACACGGTGACAGTTATAAATTGAAAAAGAAACACTCGTACTATGCCCAAGTTCAGTTGGGTATGGAAATTTTGAACTTGCAGAAAACTGATTTCATATTGTATGCTTCCTTTGATAATACCTCACATGTTATAGAGATCAAATTCGACGAAGCCTTTGTTGTAGATCTTTTAGAGCAATTAAAACTAGCTTACTCCAACGATATGATTCATCATGTGTGTTCACGATAATATTAATTACAAGGTATAATTAGAATTTTTGTTATTTCATTCAAACATTTGAACGAAAATCATTTGTGATTACCTCAGTATTATTAATTAAATAAATAAATATTGTCGGTTGTTAAAATCTATTATTTTATTCAAACATTTACACGAATTTGTAATTACCTTATTATTATTAGTATTATTAGTGTAATTCTACATTTAAGAATAAACGTCGTTTCCGCACAAGAATTTGTCATTTCTTAAAATCGGTTGACTCATGTTCACAGTCGCACAAATAGTCGTAAATATTTGCTCACATTTTGGGACAAGATTCATTGGCATTGTATCCCCCAAAATTTTGAATACTTTCAATCTCTGATTAAACCGCTCTACATGTACTCGAGCACTTGAAACGTTTACATTTTCCAAAGCTTCTGACTTCGAAAATTGTTTTTTTTTTTCAAAAATCCGGGCTGCACAACCGTAATATCATTGTTACGGCAAATATCGTCAACAAAAAACCCTTTGTCTGTCATTACCTTGTCATTTGCATCTAAACATTGAACTAGGCCACTTTGTTCAAAAATAGCTTTATCAGAAGCGCGACCACCATAAGCTTTACTTGCAAAAGATATTGTTCCAGCAGGAGTTACCCCAGTCATGTACTTTACAGTATAATCTGATTTGTAATTGGAATAAACGACTAACTGACAGCACAAATTAGATGGGTTTTGAATGGAGACTTCAGTGCAGTCTAACACGACTCGAACGTCAGGAAAATCGCGAAAGTGAACAGGAATATTTTGCGAAATTTCTTCTTTACTCGGCCAAGTAATTAAACATTTCAAAGAGGAACTCAAGACGTCTATCATGCGATTAAATACCTTTTGACAGTATCGGTCTGAACAGCCCTTAAAAAAAACTGCCATTGCCGCATAACTTATATTCTGTTTCAATTTAACGTACGTTAGTACAATTTTTTTTCGTAGACTTAGTTTACTGAATGGACTGTCTAAACGCGGTTCAACTAATTTTACTATTTTCTCAATAGTATCCAGTACTTTGAAGCTTGTAATTCCCGTTAAAGTACTTAATTCTTGATCAGTTTCAATAAACGACAAGAAATCGAACGTCATCAAGTCCCCGCTTTTGATTTGAACACCTATTTCTACGAGCTTTGGCGAAAGATCCTCAGAATTTTCAGGACTATCCACATTCACTTCGTTAAAATTTAAGATATCAGAATTTTCTACCATATCAATTCTTGGTCCTTCGCTTTCTCTCTGAACTGCATCTATTTCTAGATTCATACCAGGTAATTCTTCTTTTTTGTATTCCTGTTTGTTGCTTCGCTGAAGGTGTCTTTCTTCTCTAGCTCTTTTTACTTTTTGATTTTTGGGAACCTCCACAGAACTCTTCGGTAAAATGCAGGATGGAACTGCAGTTTTCTTCAAACATCTTTTCGAAGCAGCTACATCTGCAAAGACATAAAATGTTCTTTGTAAATGAAAACGTGGCTTATGTATTTTTGGCACTATATTGTCAAATTATTTCGGAACATGCAAACACTACAATTTGGAGGTTATAATAGATATGATTGTCATGTGATTATAATTAAATGTTTATAACGAAACTTGGTTTTGTTATAACCATTTTTCAGAACATTTAAACATTTATGTTTTATACCTTAGTTTAACATATCATTATTATTATAAATTCAACAAATTATATTAAATTATATGAAACTACAATTTGGAGGTTATAATAGATATGATTGTAATGTGATTATAATTTAATGCTTATAACGAAACTTGGTTTTGTTATAACCATTTTTCAGAACATTTAAACATTTACGTTTTATACCTTAGTTTAACATATCATTATTATTATCAATTCAAAAGATTATATTAAATTATATGAATTTACTTACCTGGTAATATATAGTCGTCCTTTTGAAAATGCAATGAACAAACTAGCAAAGCAGGAGTGACTTTCTTTCACATTTTTAGGGATATTTCCCAAGCTTTTCTTCTATCCACTTTCTCTAAAATTCCTATTTTCGAAGGAATATCCACAAAATTTTGTCCTTCTAAAGGAAATTTGTGAAATCTTACAGTAGGATCTCGGCAGGCCTTACTATTACAGCCAAAAACACAGCAGAATTCTTTACTTTTAGTAGGTCTTGATTCAAAACGCATTCCACTTTCAATATTCATTTTGAAAAAACACTAGAATTACGCGAAATAATGCAAAAAATCGGATTATTTTTAAATATTCGTCTTATGCGGGTATCTCTCACGTGTTTACTAGTAGAAAGTAAACTGGCGTGACAGCTTCGAAATCTCATCACCAGGTGGCGTATTCAAGTTGAGCGGTTCCCAATACAAGCAAGTACACTGTACACCATAACAGTTCAATGCACCTCGACTCTCTTCTTTTCCTCTTCCTCTTCACGCGCTATTCTCCTATAAGTTCATCTCGCTCCTCACCCCACATGCTGCCCGCCATGATCTGACAGCACGAACACGTGAGGCATCAAAACAAAGCCACGTGCTTACCCAGCAATGGTGCTACGCTAAAATGCTCATTTCCTTAAATAGAAAACTTAGGTTGGAAATAATAGATACTAACTCTAAGTTGAAAATTCCAACCTGCATCAGTTTGATGCAAATTGAATTAAGAATTTCTCCGAACAATATAACAAAAATTTCGAAGCACTTTACCTCCGTAAAATGCTGAAGGAGTTCCTATTTCAAAAGAACAAAACTCAAAAGGAAAGTATTTGGCAGTACCATTCCAGCACACTTAAGAAATCAAGCTACCTGGGTAGTAAAAATCACAAACGCTGCTTCGGCTTTCACGGCGTATCCCTACCTTCCCAATCCGAATTCCGCAATTTTGCAAAAATCCCTACCCGAATCACCCCAACTATGAACCGTCGAGGTACATCGAATACTACTAAAAATCGCAGTAACTTGGGCAACCTGGCACGGGCCAGAACTACCCAGACCTTTGTCCGTCCGTACTTCGCTATTCCGTCGTGACATGAGAGACAAATTCTCGGTAAGCAAATGGTCGCGTCTTTTTTTGGTTTAGTCAGGACTATACTTTTTCCGGACCGGTAATAGGGGTAAGTCGCAGCTACCGATCGAGTGGTCGATCAACGGGATTAGTGATCCGGATGTAAGAGTTTTTGCCCGTCCGTACTTCGCGATTCAAATTCCGTCGTGACATGAGAGACAAATTCTCGGTAAGCAAATAATCGCGTCCTATCCTGGTTTAGTCGGAACTATACCTTTTCCGGACCGGTAACGGGAGTGACGTTGTTTTTCGTGTCCTATCCGGCCTGCTAAAAACGAAATTAAGTCGGTCTAGAGAATATTACTTTTTCTCGAATCTCAAAACGAGACAGAGTAATTTTCTCGCAAGGCTGCAATTTTCCTTTACGAGAAATAGAAACATTTTCTATTTTTCGTAAAAGTAAATTCAGGGAAGTGACAGGTGCTTGCGTGTCGTGTGGCTCTCGCGAGTGACCTGAAATAAAAGGACTAGAGTGGGTTAACCAACCCACGGAAATTAAAGGTTTTCGCCCGCTCCGTCAAGGAAAGGAAAATTCAAAAGGGGCACCTTGGTTCCTTTTGGATCCAACATTTTTCTTTTGATCTGACGAGCGGTAATTTTAAGTACGACGAATTGGTGAGCTGTATCATTCCTTTTTCCTGTTGTATATTTTTTATCTTCTTTTCCTCTACCTGTCGACACATTCTACCCATTGTAGAATGTGCCCTATCTTTCGAATCTTGCTCTTATTGTAATGTTCCCTATTTCTTTTTGCCTTGAATAAACCTCATTATTGTTATAACAGAATGGAAACACGAACTCATTTCTTATTCGACAAACCGGAAACCCCAAAATTTCTCATTGCAATTCTAAATTTCCGGGAAGACAACTCTCAGTCCGAGAGTAGGGGTAAAACCCACATAAAAATAAAAATAGGAAAGTCGAGTCTCTCGCCCTTCCTTCAGTTTTGGGGAAGCCTCCCACCAGCGTATCGATACTAGGCAGCCTTTATTTACGGGTCCTTTGTTTTTAATGGATTTGAAAATAACATTTATTTAGTTCGTACGTGACAAAAAACTTGAACTATTTGCTTGGATATTTTCCATTTTTATTGAAAATTTAATTATTTCGAAGAAAATTTTTTCTTCACCGATAATTTATTTTTTAACTTAAAATTTAACTATTCCAGTTGGGGATTTATCATTTTTAGTTGAAAATTGGATTTTTTACTCGAAAATTTAACTATTTTGTGGAAAACTTGTCGTATTTTTAGATACAAAATTTATTTTTTAAATAAAAAATCTTCCGATTCCATTTTTGTCAAAAAATGTATCTTTTTTAGTAGAAAATTCATTACTTTCATTGAAAATTTAACTATTTTGTTGAAAATTGCTTTTTTACTTGGTCGATGATAATTAATTTTCTTAAATTAAAAGTTAACTATTCCATTTTTGTTGAAGATTTAATGATTGAGTGAACGAAAATAAATTTAATTATTACTTTTCACAGGAAAAACAACCGTGTACGGATTTTAACTCACCTCAAGACTGACGATTTGCGATGAAGTCTGTCACGAGCAAAATTACTTCTCGAACAAGGTCAATTCCTTTCTATAAACTTGGACCTAGACAGCAAAGAAGACTCCGAGCTCTTGAAAAAATGCAAGAAATATCAGAAACATCTGATGTTCAGGCCATGTCTTTGTTCGGTTCATCGCAAAAAATTCGTGCCCTGACGTCTACAGGCAATCTCCAATCTACAAGCCCAGCGAAGACTCGTGATGAACCGACTGGTACCAGATGTTCGACTGAAGATGCGGATGTCTTCCAAATGATTCGGGAAATTCCAAAAACTTCGATTGCTAAGGAAAATGTGGGTGCCTCATTTTTTCTCGCACCGACCGATGTCCTGCAAAGGAAAGAAACAACCTTGAATGTCCAATTCTACAGAAAATTTCCCGGAATCTTACCGACGGATATTGCGGGTAAGAAGAAGTGTGCAGCGTTGTACCTTCACTCGATGTTGAAAAAATGATAGTCATGAAAAAACTATCATGTTCCAGGAGACGCTGAACCTTCTTCGCAGACAATGTTCAAGAAGAGACTCGCTTCAGCCATAGTCTCAACTGGTATCAATCGGACGCAAAGTGATTCGATTTTAAAAGTCTTGCGAACGCATCAATGCTTGAAGTTCTTGCCCATGAGCACTAGGACCCTTTTGAAAACGCCGAAGGTTTCGCCGACCCTAAAAATCGTTCAACCAGGAGAGTATTTGCATCTTGGGACAAAGACCACTTTGGAAACGTTACTGAATTCGGTAGGGCACGACATTCCTGATCATCTCGAAATCGACATTCACACGGATGGTGCCGTTTTGAATAGCAAGAATTCTATTTGGCCTATCCAGTGTACTATTTCGAACATTCCTCATTGTCCGGTCGGAGTAATAGGTATCTATAAAGGGAATAAGAAACCTCAGAGCGCGAACATTTTGTTTGAATCTTTCGTCGAAAATGCTTTGGAACTAAAGAAAAATGGCTTCGACTATCATGGAAAAAAGTTATCTGTTCAGTTCAGATGCCTCATCGCGGATGCCCCTGCTCGGGCCTTTGTACTCAATCATTCGTCCCACAATTCTAATAGTCCGTGTGCAAGACGTAAAGTGGAGGGATTATCGTATACTGCACAACATAAAAGGAAAGTGACGCACCACACCGTACTAATCGGAAGGTCTCACCCTCTAAGAACAAATGAAGAGTGCTTACAAAGGACAGCTTCGAACCACTACTTCCCTGAAAAGTCTCCGATTACGAATATTGTATCCGATTTAGTTTTGGACGTTCCGTTCGAGTATCTGCATTTGGTATTATCTGGGGTGAAGAAAAACTTGTTGAGCGTTTGGGTTGAAGGGTTATACAATAAGCTGTATAAGTAGGGATGGAAGAGTATTCAAATTTGCAACGGAAGATTGAATTTGATAAGAGAATATTGTCCAGCTGAATACGCGAGAAACCCGGATGATATATCGAAATAAAGGGAAATGAAAGCGACTGAATTCCGACAGATTTTGTTAGTGACTGGAATTGTTGCTTTTTGCAGGATTTTGCCAAAAGCTGCGTATATGCATTTTTTCATTTTACACGCTGCGATTAGATCTCTTGTTCATTATGCGTATTCCGATGTCCATTTGCGTTTCGCTGAAGTTTCTCTAGAAAAATTCGTTGAGAGATCAGAGGATCTGTATTCTCCGGCTTTTCTGTCGTACAATGTACATTGCCTACTGCACATGGTAGACGATGCCAGGCGTTTTGGGTCTCTAGATGATTATTCGGCTTTTAAGTACGAAAATGTAATGGGGTCGTATCGAAACATGGTCCGGAAACCAGAACTCTCTTTGCAACAAATCGCCCGAAGAATCACAGAAAAAACCTTCAACATTTTTGAAGAGACACGCGAATTACAAAGCGAATTATGCGCATCGATAAAACACCGAAGCGACGTTGTCGATGAGAATTTTGAGCAATTTTCCAAATTACAAGCGAAAGGATTCACTTTTCAAACTTCGAAACCTGATAATTGCGTTTTGATCAATGATAGAGTATGTCTCGTCATCAACATTTTGAAACAAGGTGATTTTCATTATTTCAAAATACGAAGATTCAAGCAAAAAGGGGAATTTTATAATCTGGGAATGTCTTCTTCGGATTTAGGAGTACATTTAGTATTAGACTTGGAAATAGAGACGAGCGTTGTTTCTATAGATTATGTACAATCCAAATGTTTCTTGGTTCCTTGCTTTGAAAAAAACGATTGTTACGATAATGCCGAACTTTCTGATGACGAATGTAATTATAATCAAAACGAGTATGTAGCTGTTATCATGTAAATAAACCTCTAAAAGCAATAAATATGAATTACTTGATAACATTATAAAAACGCTATTTGCAAAAAAATAGACAACCACTTAAAAATAACTATCCATTCACATTCTTCCAGAAAAAAGAAAAGAAATTTGTTGTATTTTTAACTACTTGTTGTAATAAAAACTTGCTTATTGTTTGGCTTCATAGTTTATAAAATTAAAAATTCTAAGTGATGTACTGAAAATGGAAAAATCTTAAATACAATTTGCGAATATGAAAATTATTTGAAATGTGCGTAAGTATTAAAATTAATCAATTATTGAACTAATATTAATCAACGAGAAAATGTGACAAAAATTTGTTAGAAACTTGAGAATATTTTATGTGGATTCCTCACAAAATAAGCCCAAATTTCATGCAAACGTGCGGACTCAGTATGACTCAAATTACATGCAAATGTTTCGCGCGCACAGCTGTTTGCATCCGGTTTGTACGCTTGTGCTCTGCAGACGTGCCGTCAGGGTTGTTTCAAGCGGTAGTTTTATGTTCATATTTTTATTTTTATGAAGTGTTACTTTTCTTACAAAAACGGTTTGTACAACAAAAAGAAACAAAACAAATGCAATATTTATATTGTATTATTATTTTAATAAAATTTTGTTCTTGTGTAATTGTATGGTGCTGTTTATTACGAAAATTTCTTATTTTTAAATATTTTACGCTAGTCGCAGAAGGGATGCACTATATCGACACGCGTGCGAGTCGCATGACGTGCGACGCATATGCCACGCATATGCAGACACATCTGTCTCATGATCTGCGTGACACGCGTGATGATTTATCTGCACGCGTGCCTGCACTATGCGAGGCATCGTGCGCGCATATTGTTATCTGGGTCCATGTAGATACAGCTACCCAGGAAACAAGAAACGATTGACCACGTTTTTAATCGTATTTCAGGTCGTATGAAATGTGTATCTTAAACTGGAATGGCAGATTGCTGACGATAGGGTAGAAGTGCCAATGAATCGGAGAAGTGGTTATTTTACGATTCACCAAAAATATTTCGTTATCGATTGAAAAACTACGGCTAATCGTGATAATACATTTTAAAAATGTCTCGTAAAATTATTCTATTAGAATTTGAAGACAAAACGTTCGTTTGTAAACCTCTGAATGACAGGACTCTGAAATGCAGGACGTAAATTTCCAGGACCACATTTCAATTTTGAGGTAATGTTCATGAGGTTATACATTTTTAAACACTCTCTAGCAGGATAAATAAAGCGCATATCACATTTCTTAGGTATCGTTTTGAATAAAAAAGTCATTTTTTTTATTCACATAGAACTCATTAGTATTAGAGCAATATTAGAGGCTCTGAGACGTAATTTTATGATAAAGTCCAACGCGCCATCTCTTTCTGTCAGTTTGTCGATGGATTGTCGATTTATGTCCTGTTTGTAATTTCTCAGGATGCCAAGACGTAACAATACTACCCATGTGTGAAATTATGCTAGATACTGCAATTTTACCAAAAAAAGTGTTAAATTTAAATTTATTCACTGACTTAAATTACCTACATGTCACGCTGATCGAATAATTTCCATAGGTTTCTTATGATGGACATTGTTGAATCTTTAAAATCCAATTCATTTAAGTTCCTAACAAATCTGCACTTTACTATTCAAATTTAATCGCACCCAATTCCGATTTACTACAATTCAATAATGAAGAGCGCAATCTGCATTATACAATTCATCGGACTTCATCAATCATCAATTTTATGATGCAGATTCGTTTCTGTTAAAGTGAATCTGCACTTTACCATTCACTTTGACATCCTTCAAACTCCATTTCATTGAGAACTTGAAACGATTCATGCGTTTCTTCTGTGAATCGTAAATCACCAATTGAATTCAAGTTAGTTTTTTGAGGTTATGTTCTCCTATCAAGAACGTCGTAAAACGATAGAATGAGTACATTTCTGAATGTAGCTTTGAAAATTCAATAGCTGACCAATTCAAAGAGTCAAAAAAACAATTGAAATGCAACTTTCTCAATCTGGAATTTTAAGATACACACTTCAAGGCGCTCCAGTTCAATCGTTTCTTTTCTCCTGGGTATATACAGCTTAAATAAGATTTGATGTTGCGTACACGTCTATTCGCGGTCCGTCACTCCCATGCAGATTGCAGGCGTAAACTGCTGATTACGTCACCGGCGTCATTTTGTCATTTAATCACGAAATTTCTATAAGTAAATGTAAAAGAAAGTATGTTTTCCTATTGGTTGTAATTACAACGCTGATTACGTCACAGGCATTTTCCGCCTGCATATGGGAGCGCTGGACCATGATTAGAGGCTTTCTGCAACGTAAAGCAGAAAATATTCAAAAATCCGGGGGGTTGACAACTCGTTAAGTCAGGTGTACACTTTTAATGAAATCTCTCCTGAAAAGTCTCCTGAAATATGTGAAGTCACTTGAATTCACTTGGAGTCACTTCAAATCACCTGTATTCAATTGAAGTCACTCGAAATCTCCTGAAATATCTAAAGTTCTTTGAATTCACATGGAGTCACGTGAATTCACCTGAAATCACCTTAATTCATTTTTGAGGCCATTCATATACCACGTGAACCTGTAAGCCTGTTGTCCAAAATAAACCCCACAAGTGAAACTTTGGGTATAGCGAGATTCTGGCGCTATTGTTTTTTTGAGGTTTCTTTTAGTAAACATTGTTTGAATAAGAGTTAGAAAGTCGCGGTTTTATCTAAATTTTTCAACTAATTTTCAACTTTTCAGTTAGAGCGAGGCAATGATAAATTAAATTTAAGAGAAATAATGGTTTAAACAGTTTATTTTTTATAATAATATTCTCTTAGAATAATGCTAGAAAGTTGCACATTTGCTTTCTCATAGAGGAAGTTTTGTAATGATATCATTTTTCAAAAAATTTTAATTCATTCAATTAAACCTTTCTCAATTTATAAATGTCTAATACTATGTTCTAAGCAATTGTCCAGATGTGTGTGTGTGTGTGGATGTGACACTTTTTTGTGAGCACGATAACTTGAAAACGGTTGCAGATAAATTGATGAAATTTGGAGGGTTTATTTTCACCATTAATATTTTGAAACTGTCCGAAGGGTTTCTAAAAATATTTACTGCATTTTGTAGCACTTAGTAATATTTTAAAAATCGTTTTTTTTTTTATAGTAAAACTGTTTTCATTAACATAATCCAAAGTTGACGCAAGAATATAAAAGATTCCTCGGTACGAGACGAATCAATTGACCCACAATATCAATACATTTTATTAAAGAGTAAGGAAGTTATGGTCATCTATATTATAGTAAAAATCGATATTTATAGAAAAAATGTTCTCATTCTCATAATTTAAAGTTGATATGATAATAGAAAAGATGTGTTGATTCGAGACCAATCGATTGACTTATAATACTGATACATTTTATTGAACAGTAAGGACCCGGTAAGAAGGCTTGCATAAAAAAGTATTGGAAAGCATCAATCCCTACAAATACCTTTTTTGTCCTCCGCTTTGTATTCCTTAAAGAGCGGCCAGAAATGACGAGCTTCGAATATCTTTTAATGCTATTTGAAAATGTGTTAAGCTAAGTATTAATAGGAATTCAGAACTGAAAATTTTACCGAAAGTATAAAAGGGTATTGAATTAAAAAAATAGAAATGCGCATCGCAGTATTTAAAAAATAATAGATTTATATCTGTCGTGACATTAATTAAATTAATTAAAATTAATTTTTTTTTTTTAATTACTATTTCTAAAAAGTTTGGTTAATAAAAAAACAACTGTGAATACCGTAGACAGATTTTTATTTGAAATTCCAGAGGAATTAAATTTTTTTCAGTCCAAATCCTTGGAAAGTAACATTAACAAAGTTTACAACTTATTAAATACTGCAGAAATCAGTTATACAAATGATTTTGAATAAAGTAAGACGAAGTAATACGAAAGGCCAAGTTGAACCAGATATAAATATAAGAACATAAATAGAAGTGTTAACAAGTTTAACGTAATTAAACGAGGTTTATATACTAGACAGTCTAAACATTTGCTAGCAAAATACTTTTAAGATATTACTACACTTACTATAAGTAACATTATTGTAATGAATAGTTCTTTGGTACATTTTGCTAACTCCATTTTCACGTAACTTTTAAAATCTTAGACTTCCTATGTAAAACTATCGCAGTAAACATTTCTTTGGCACATTTTACCTAAACTACCATCCCATTTTACATCAAGTTTAATAATAACAAAACTGTCCACGTGGTTTATGGACGTTCCCTAAGTACAATCATCGTAATAACATTAATGTTGAACAAATTAGAAATTCCGTAAGTGCAATCATCGCAATAACATTATTTTGAAAAAATTAAAAACTAACATCACTGTCGACATCAGACAATGCGTCTACAGTAAGCGGGTCAGTTTCTATTGTAACTGGAGTTTCCGTTGTGGATGCTGTCAGATTTTCATCCACATCAAGAAGGAAAATCGGTCCACCTACATTTTCATTGCCTGAATCATTGTGCTGCAAATTCTCTTCTTCTGATTCCCTTGAATTAGAAAAACCATCCTCTTCTTCATCTAGTTCCCTAGAATCAGAAACGGGCGGATCGCCCACTTCTTCATATTCCAGATTAGTGGGAAGTAGCTCAGGTTCTGCACCCTCCTCTTCCTCCGAAAGTATCGGCTCAGCTGCAACTTCTGCGCCTAATACGCGTCTTCCAGCAGTCTTCGGGGGTTCTGGAAAAAAGTTTGAAAGTTTATTTGATATCAAAGTGAATGTTCTATCAAAGTTTACAGGCTGTTAAATACGTCTCATTTCATTCATTTGAGTTTTTCTTAATTCTATAATGCACATAAATGTGACCCTTTTCTCTGCCTTTGCAGAAACTGATAATAATGATAGTTAAGTACAGGCATCAAAGTGGTTTAGCAGTTCAATTGTAGGGAAAATAGGGGAATTTTTCTTCCAAAAAAGGGAAAATTGGTTTCTTCACATTTTCGTA
Source organism: Andricus quercusramuli (assembly GCA_932178445.1). Lineage (NCBI taxonomy): Eukaryota > Metazoa > Arthropoda > Insecta > Hymenoptera > Cynipidae > Andricus > Andricus quercusramuli. The sequence goes on along the minus strand of CAKNXH010038729.1, from coordinate 7,420 downwards.
TGTTTTCATTTGAAAAACGAATGTATCGTTGGATTCTTTATATCAAATATCGACCAAGAATCAAAAAATAAAATCAAATTTGAAGATCGCGATATCACAGTATGACAGAAACTTTGTTGCTAAAAAATGCGAAAAAAAAGAGAATACATTTTAATATTATTTGAGATATCCTTCATTATTATTAAAATTCATTCAAATGTGAAACTTTTTAAATTTAACGGCTTCTAAATTTAAAAGCTTTTGAATCTTTCATAAATTGCGAGTTTAAAGAATTATTTCACGAAGGTCATTAAGTTTGAATAGTTTTAAATTGAAGTTCCTCTACATTTATTATTTTTTAAAGATGCGGAACCTTACAAATTCAATAGAGTAAAGTTAATAGTTTCTACATTTTTTTTAATAATTAAAGAGCTTCAATTTTTTTTCTTCAATTGGAGCCTTTTAAGTAATTATTTCATGGATTCCAAGTTTCTTTCTTCAATTTATAAACTTTTTAGTTTTACATTTTTGTTCACTTAAATCAAATTTCAAGATTGTGGTGCGCATTTTTAAATATCACAGGTTTCTGTTTGAAAAATTACTCGTAGCTTCAAAAAACAGGGAGAAAATGGTAAAAATTTTCAAATATAGAGATTATAGGGGATTTTCAGGAAAAAATGGAAAAAGGAGGTATAGGGAATTGTGATCCCTGTAAGTAGGAAAATTTTGTTTAATCATGCAGAAACCTACTACTGCAAAATAAAATAGAATGACCCAATAACCACCTTACTTAAATTTCAAACCTTCAAAATTGAAAATTGAAAAAAAATTGTAATAATCATGTTAAGTAATTAAAGATTAAAATACTAAATTCGTGTAACTTTAAGAAGTCTACTTTGTGAACTTAAAGGACAATTTCTACTCACTATTCTTTAATTCTTTCAATTGCGAAATCTTCTTTCGTATGCATTCATTAGCTTCTCCAGCTTCTACCTCAGCAGTTTCGGGATTCATGTGGAAATGTTGCACGCAAAAGAATTTATATATATCTGAAATATAAAATATTTATTAGCCAATCCTTATTTTGGTCCTCTCATAGCGACATTAATTTAAACTATAAGCAATACCTTTTATTGCCAAAAGCTTTTTCGGGTCCAATTGCATTTCAGGCTGCTTGCTTTGTCCATTGCGGTTGCTTCCTTTGCCCGTTATCGTGCTTTTGGAGAGGACATCATATCCGAAGACAGCGACACAAATTTGTCGAAAAAATTTCTTTCGACTCTTTTCTCTAACACCACTCATAGCCATTAAGTAGGCGTCATAAGATATCCACACACCCCGCCCAAGGTGAATCTGGATGAAAAAATGGCGTATATGTAATTTTACAATAAATACTAAAGCAAAAAAAAATTTCAGTAGTTATGCGTATTTGAATTTGATGCTTTCTTTTTCAAAACTAAATAACTTTTGAGGCGAGAAGAATTCTCTGTTCTCACGATTGAATTTTCTACTTTTTCTTGGAAACAATCACAGATATGAAAAAATGTCAAGATAAAATATTGCACATCTAAAAAAGTTCTATGAAAAATGTCTCTTTTTCTTTAGCGATATCTTTCATCCTTTACGAGAAGAATTTAAAAATTACATTTTTAGGGAAAATAAATTTTTCCGACATTAAAAATGGTTTAGCCCACATAATGCTGATAAGATGCCTTTCTTCTATCAGAAGAAATTGTAAATCTTTTTTATTTTTTTTATTTTCAAAAAGAAAATAATAAATATCTCAATTAGGTCAAAAGTTATAGAGGTTTAAACAAAAAATTTGGGTTTTTTGAAAAACAAAGCACAAAATTCAAATACACATGTCTACTGAAATTTTTTTTGCAAATAGGAAAAATACGCATCGCCTAATTTCCTTTGAAAAGCAACATATTTCGTCCCTGAGAGATTCTGCTATTTCAAGTGTAGAACCCTCTCTAATTTGAAATGGATTCGGTCTGAAAATAATGAAATAACTTACGTGATTCTCGTCTTCAGTAACGTAACCTACAGGTGCGTAGGTAACCTTTGTTTGTAGGTGCTCTTGAGATACTTTCCACTCTGAAAATATCGCTACAAAAAAAACATACAATGTTACAGAAATGCAATATGGCAACATAATAACATAGGAACATAAAAAAGGCAACCTTTTCGTGTTACGTGTTTCAAAAATCTGAAATAACTGAGGCATTCACAGATAATAACTGAACAACTTCCACAAATATTTATTACCAAAGAAACGTTTATAAAAATACCGTCAAAGTATTGAACCGTCAAGAAATTGAATTTTCCAGGTCCCCTTTTTTTTACATCAAATAATGAAATAAACGTTTTTATTGGCCAACAATTTCTAAAGAAAGCCGAATCATAAAGAAACAAATTCTTAATTTTTTGCGAACATGAGTCGTCTTTGTGAAATCTTTGGGAATATTTTTAAATCTTTGTAATGTTTTTGAAATCATTGAAATCTTTGTGAAATCTGTGAAATCTTTCGTAAATCTTTTGTAATCGTTTCAAATCACTCGAATATTTGAAATCTTCTCAAAAATTTTTTAATCGTTTAAAATGTTTCAGATGTTTTGAAATCCTTGAAATCTGGTGTACTGCACCCTTGTTGAAATCTTTGAAATTCTCGGCTTCTTTTGGAATCTTTATGAATTTGTTATGAAATCTTTGAAACTTTTGTAAAATCTTTTGATATTTGATATCTCCTAAACAATTTTGAAATTGTTCACAATCTTTGAAATATTTTTAAATCTTACAAAATATAGTTAAATATACTCTTTTCAACAAAAAAAATCTTTCAAATGTTTTGAAAGTTTTAAAAACGTGAAATGTTTGAAGCCTTTGAAATCTTTGTGAAATCTTTTGAAATCTTCTTGAATTCGTTGGAATTTTTTGAAGTATAACAAACGATATTTAAAATCTTGAAATCTTTGTGAAATCTATTACAATTTTTATGAAATCTTTCTTGAATTTTTGTTTGGAAAATCTTTTGTATTCGTTGAAATCGTTAAATTATTTGAAAATTTTTGAAATGTTCTAAAATGTTTTAAAACCTCTTGAAATTGTTTCAAATTTTGGAAATCTTTGAAATCTGGTTTACTGTACCCTTTTTCAAACCTTTGAAATCCTTTAAATCTTTAAAATATTTGTGAAATTGCTGTAAAATCTTCATGGAAATCTGGTGTGCACGCCTTTTTTAAATCGTCCACATCCGTGAAATCTTTATAAAATGTTACAAATATTTAAAATATATTTAAATGTTTGAAATGTTTCGAAATCTTTAGAAATATTTTGTAACCTTTTGAAATCTGGTGTACACTCAACAACCGAGTGGTCAACCCCTCAAAAAATCCGTTGTATAACCATGGCTTATTCTAATTCTGAAACTGAATTAACAACGGAATTTTAAACTAATAATTTCTATAATTTCTAAGTTGAATACCAGATCAAAATGTATACTTCAATGTTCTATATTAGAGGAGAAGAAATTAAAAACTTGTAGAATTATTCACAATATTAAAGTCTGTTCTTTGCAATCTATAAAATAATTGGTACAGTCTAGAAAATGTCCTTTGAAATCTCTTTATTTATTCTGTAATAAACAAAAGATAAATTATATCTTGATGAATAAAACACTTTTCAGTAGCAAGATTTTTTTCTAAGCGAGATGTTTCTTTCATAATAGGTTAAGAAATCCAAATTACTCTTTGCATTTCAGTAAAATTACTATTTAAAAAGCGAACGAAAAATAATTAAAGTTCAAGGTTCTCGTAAAAAATTCAAGGAGATTTCCAGGTTTTCAAGGTTTAACAAAAATTTAAGGAGAATTCCAGGTTTTCAAGGGTTTCAAGGTCGCTAGACCTTTTTGAAAATAGGGGGAAAAAGGGTAAACGCGGGAGAATTGGCGGAAACGCTGTGTACCCTTGTTTAATAATATATAAATTAATTGAATTAAATATAAATTCATACCATGCATGGCTTCACACTTGTTTATGGCAACTCGTTGCCAGTCCTCATTTAAGCGCTTCACGTTCCTCATTTCTTCATCCATTCCTGCTATCTGTTCCTGAGCTAACTGCAACTCCTGCTGACTTTCGTTCAATTTCTCATGCAGCAAGGCATTGTCTTCTTTTATTTCATGAAGTCGAAGCTGAAACTTCCTTAAAGTTTCCGAGAGCCTCGCAACTTTTTTCTTTTCATTTTCTAAGCTGCGAGTAACGTCATCATCCATTTGGTCAGCCTGCAAAATAAAAATAAATAGCAATATTTGGCATCGCGAACCGCATTGTTCTTTATAGTTATGTATTATTTTGACTTTGAAAATATTATCTTACCATTCTCTTCAACAAACACAGCCTATTATCAGCAACTGTCGACTCTGGTGGTTTGAACATCGGCGAAGTAAGAGTTTTCGATCTCTTCTTGGACTCAGGCATAGTCTCTTTAGGTTTAGACTGTTGAGGCGGCGTCCCGGTCAAGACAGAAGATTGACTTTTCATCAAATTATTGCTGGAAGGCATTCCCATGAACATCGTCGAAGTTTGAGTTTTCAAATTCGTCTTCGAGGCAGACGCAGTTTCTTTAGGTTTGTACTGTGGATGTGGCGTCCCGTTCAAGGCAGAGGATTGACTTTTTCTCAAATTATTGCTGGAAGGCATTCCCATAAACATCGTCGAAGGAGGAGTTTTCAAATTCTTCTTGAAGTCAGACGCAGTTTCTTTAGATGTGTATTGTGGAGGTGGCATTCCCTCTGAGATCAGCGAAGTAAAATTTTTTGATTTCTGCCTGCAGTCAGGCCCAGTTTCTTTAGGTTTGGACCGAGGAAGCCGTAGTCCCTTCGAGTCATAAGTAGTATTAAAATTCATATCACTTAACGGATCTCTTTCTTTCATTTCTAAAACCTTGGGTACCTCAGAAGTATTCTTTTGTATTTCTAACTTTTTTCTTCCTTGTTGTTCAGTTTTCAATTTATTTAGCCTGGCAGATATGTTGACGTGCATATTCTGCTGAACTTCTGTCTCCGAATTTTTTGAAGGTTGCACCTCTTGTTCGCTATCGTCCGTCGTGGTATTATGTGGTGGTATCATATATTTTTTATTTGGTACTCTCTGCCTCTTGCCTTTCTCCAAAATCTCATTCATCTCTTCTTCAGAATCTATGGGAATAAAAAGAACTGTCAGTCGCAGTTGTTAGCGGCGGCGTTTTTTCTGAAAAAATTAAAAGTAGATTTTCTCAAAAAACCCACCTTTAAATTTTTCACGATTTTTTTTTCGATTTGTACTTTGATAAGGAAGATATATTGTAAGGTTAATGCTGGCTAAATAACTTTTGTGACTAGGAGAATTTTTTTTCTTAAAATCGAATTTTCTACTTTTTCTCGCAAATAATGACAGATACGAAAAAAAGTTAAGATAAAAGTTTGCAAGACTGAAAAAGTTCTATTAAAAATCCCTCTTATTCTTTTGTGATATCTTTCATTGTTTACGAGAAAAATTCAAAAACTACATTTCATAGGAACGAAAAATTCTCCCAGCCTCAAAATTGATTTAGCACGCATGATGCTGATAAGATGCCTTTCTTCTATTAGCACAAATTGTAGGAAAATATGCGAAAAAAGGTGGAGTTTCCCAGAAAATCTTGTATATTTTTTTCTTCAAAATTTGAAAACATGAAGACAATATTATCTGGAAACCCCACCTTTGTTTATCCTACAAATATTTTTGAAATATTTCTGTTAATAGAAAGAAGGCATCCTATTACACTCATTATATATAAATAAAATAAATAAAAAAATAAACTTTTGTCATATATGTAAAAAAAAAGTCATTTCATTTTTTATTGGCCAACAATTTATAAAGAAAGCCGAATCATAAAAAAACAAACTCTTCATTTTTTGCGAACATGAGTCGTCTTTGTAAAATCTTTGCGAATATTTTAAAATCTTTGTAAAGTCTTTGAAATCCTTGAAATCTCTAAAATCTTCACGAAATCATTGAAATCTCCGAGAAATTTTTTTGAAATATTTCTGAAATCTGTGAAATCTTTTGAAAACTTCATGAATTCGTTGGAATTTGTTGAAGTATTACAAATATTAGTGAAATCTTTGAGAAATATTTTTGAATTTTTTAAAGCTTTTGTAAACTCTTAAAAATCTTTGAAGTTTCTTAAATCTTTGTGTAATTTTTTGAAATCTTTTGATATCTTAATGAAATCTTTGAAATATTTGTGAACTCTTTCTTCAATATTTGTTTGCGAAATCTTTTTTGTTCAATTGGAATCATTGAAATCTTTTGAAATCTTCTCAAATGTGTTGAAACCTTTTGAAATCTTTGAAATGTTATGAAATGTCTGAATCTGGTGTACTGTAGCCTGGTTGAAATCTTTGAAATTCTTGAAATGTTTTGAAATCCTTATGAATTCTTTAAAATATTTGTGACATATTTTTGAAGTCTTTTGTATTCGTTTGAAATCACTGGAATATTTGAAATATTTGTGAAATCTTTCTGAAATTCTTTGTAATCGTTTAAAATCACTAGAATATTTGAAATCTTTGTTAAATATTTTGAAATCTTCTAAAAAAATTTTATATCACTTATAATATTTAAAATGTTTTGAAATCTTTGAAATCTGTTGTACTGTGCCCTTCTTGTAATCTTTCAAGTCCTCGAAAGCTTTGAAATCTATGAAAACTTAATGAAATATTTTTTTTATTTTGAAATATTTTTGAAGCCTTTATTTAATCTTTGTTCGTAAAATCATTTCTGTTAGTTTGAAGTGATTAAAATTTTGTCAAATCTTCTCAATTTTGTTGAAACCTTTTGGAATCATTAAAAATCTTTTAAATGTTTTAAAATGTTTAAAACTGGAGTACTGTACCCTTCTTGAAATCTTTAAGATTCTTGAAATCTATAAAAATCCTTAGGAATTCTTTGAAATATTTGCGAAATCTCTCGGAAATCTTTTGTAATCGTTTGAAATCACTTGTCTATTTGAAATCTTCTCAAAACTTTTTTAATAGTTTAAAACCTTTGGAATGATTTGCAATCCTTAAAATCTGGTGTACTGCACCCTTGTTGAAATCTTTAAAATTCTCGTATTATTTTTAAATCTGCATGAATTTTTTATGAAATCTTTGAAACTTTTGTGAAATCTTTTCATATCTCCTAAAAAATTATTAAATTGTTTGTAAATGTTTTGAAATCTTAGAAATATGATTTGATATACCATTTTTAAAATCTTTAAAATCTTTTGAAAGATTTAAAATCTTTGTGAACTGTTCGAAATCTTTTAAATCTTTTGAAATCTTTGTGAATGCGTTGGGATTTTTTGAAGTATTACAAGCCTTAGTCAAATCTTTTGATATCCCTGGCGAAAGTATCGGATAGGAATTCCTTCC
>CAKNXH010038701.1:0-11786 GCA_932178445.1 Andricus quercusramuli | reverse complement strand
TTTGTTTATTGATTTTCTATAAATTGAGAATTAAGTATGTTACAGTTATTATTCCATAAACATTTTGGTTTAAAAAAAAATCTCGTTGGATCCTATTAGGATCCTATTAGGATCCTAATAGTTTCCGACGTCGGAAACGATCCCAATACTTGACGACGTTTCCGACGTCGGTAACTATCAGGATCCGACGTAGGATCCTACGTGGGTTACGACGTCGGCTACGACGCAGGAAACTATTAGGATCCGACGTAGGATCCGACGTCGGGTTTTTCAGTAGGTAGGTAATGAGGAAATACAACGACACCCAAACCAACTCAAACGAACGTGACCAACAACAATAACCCAAACGAAAGCAACCAACACACCCAAATCAAATGAACACAATCAACCTTCCTAATGAATAAAAGTTAAGCACGGACAGACGCGGTTATCGCTCAGCCGGAATGACGTCGAGGATTGTAGACAGTGGTGACTCGATGATATGTAATGTCTACATCCAAAATCGACTGTCTTCAACCAACTGCATTCGGGAATGGTTTTCGACAGTTTTATCACTTTTACTGTCCCGTTGCCAAAAGTTCAAGCACCACGATGGATGGTGAGAGGCAAGGGGATTCACCGAAATTGAGCACCCCGAAGGGAATAGACAACTACTACGTCCGCGTCGTTATTCCTGGGTAGAGCTAAAAGTAGGGTCAACAATTTCATTTTTCGCAATTGCAGCGCCATTTATCGCAAATCGAAACAAATTTTCCGAACAAAAACTTACGTATTTCGAAAAGGAGAATCTGAATCTGTGATAAAAAATTGAGGTTGCCATTTGAAATTACAAAGTTACCCCCACCCCTGCCTCCTGTGGGGGTGGGGGTGGGGTAAATTTCAACAAATCTTTTTTCCCCCTCGAAAATAAAAAGTTTTTATTCCAGACATTTTTTCCGTGGGATGCGTATTTTTTGAGATATTTCGTTGTCTCAAGTTAAAAAAAACACCCTGTATATGGGACTTGCTCCGTTTCCTCTTCGCACACTTCCATTGCTTCCATTCCATCCAGTCACAACAATTTTAGACCTCATAAAACACGACCGGAATCTAAAAAATTTCGAATTCATATCCTATTCAGTGATGCCAAATGTGGGCGCCTTTTGCTACTACGCTAGCGTTCGGGCCGCGCTCTGGTTGGCCGCAGTTGGCGCGAGATTCAAAATTAGAATTTAAAACAATTCTTGTGATTTAAATAAATAATTATTGGAAAATGCACAAAAATGTATATAAATTGTACAACTTCTGATTTTAGACTTCTGAAATTAAATGTTTTGTGAAATATAATATAATATAATATAGAGGAAATGGCTCGAATTTGATATAGGGCTTGAATTTGAGCCACCTGGATTTCCGGAAAACTAACACATTTACTAGGTTGGTAACAGTACGAACTGAACGCACTTAAGTGTAGTGGGAAATAGTGACAGTTTCACTGTTTCATTCGCATCACAAAAAGTGTGAGACAGAAAAATAAAAAATCGGATATCCTGAGTTCATTCCAGGGAAGTCTTAAATGTCTATTCATTAATTCGGGAATGTAGTTTTTCCAATAAATGTTGTATGTAGTAGTGAAGTAGGGTTAGTGAAATAGTATTGCTCGGTAGATATGGAGATGCTTCTGTTTATGGGTTATGCTTTTTAAACATGAACATTTTGTACCGGGTGGCTCTAATTTGATATGCCATGGGTGGCTGGAATTTGATGTACCAGAAAATCACAGTTAGACATTATTCAGCTTCCTGAATGTTAAAAAATGGGTTCATGTCTTCATGCACGTGTGTGTGTGTATGTCTGGGCTTGTTTAGTGTGGATTCATGTGATTCTAACAATGACGAGTGTAGTGTGTATAATAACGCTTATTGTCCAATTTGTCTTCTTTGCAGATTTTAGAATCTCAAATACCAGATTTGATTATACTATGTATCATCCTAAATAATATTAATAATTAGTTTCATATCGGAAACTTGCATATTTTTTCATTAAATAACCTTTCGAATGACCTATTGTTGGTCGAATTTCGGTTCATAGAGTCCCGGCAATCCATCGAAAAGGAGTTGGTATATCAAATTCGAGCCCTTTCCTCTATTACAAGCATTGTTTTTAATTCCAATTTTGAATTGCGCGCCAACTGCGGCCAGCCAGTGCGTGGCCCGAATGCAAGCGCAGTAGCAAAAGGTGTCACTTACTGATTCATCCAGTCAGAGTTGGAAAATCACTCGTTCATCAGTGGTTATTCAAAATACTGATTTAACATTAGACAATTTCACTGGTTCAGTTTAAGAGAATGAAATCCGCGCGTCTAGTAGTTCTAGTCTAGTAGGCAAGTTCCTTCACGTTCACGCTGGAGAAAATGTCACGAGAGTGAGATAGGGGTTACGTTCGCGGTACCGACTATCGTGGAATTCAGTGAAACAAATCTAGTGTTTTTCTCGGTGAAGAGGAAAAGTGTTTATCGAGCTTGTAGCCTCCGGTGCTCCGGCACTCGAGGCCATTCTCCTTTCTCCCCAGGGTTGTCTGCAGCGGCAGACAGGCCTGGGATGCGATGAGTAACCTACAATTTTCGCCGGCCGGCGCCGGCCATTTTCAAATGACCACGTGCTCAGACTTTTCTTTAAATATATATTTTTTTCACTATTCTGATCTCCTGCAAACGTAGATTCTGATTTCTCAAACTTTCCGGAGGCATGGCCTCCTTAAATGGATCCTTGTCGAGTGATGAGGACACTTCCACGCAGAAACCCCCTTAAGCCCCTTACCCTCCTCTCACGCAGGATGATGAATCTGGCGCGAAAGTTCTCATGTTCATGACGGGCAACGCTTCTAAAATCAGAGAGAAGCCTCGAAAGAAATAGCAATGCAAAATCGAACCTCAAACGTGCTAAAAAGCGCCTAGTAACCCAAAATAAGACGGAAAATACTCTCCCCTCCGATGACAAATTCAATGACTTCTCTATGGAGACGACAGAGACAACTGAAAATGACAAACTGGACACGGCAGTGACAGCTGACGGTCCTCGGATGCCCATACCGACTTTAGGCCCTGCCCTAATGAGAAAAGTAAGCCCAAATGCGTCAATTGCAAGAGTGATCACATGCCAAAATATAAAGGTTGTCCGGAATTCATTTTCCAAAACGAGCTTCGTCTTTTTGCTACGAAGTACAAGATGACGTTCAAGGAAGCTAAAGTTATCCTAAAATCAGGGAAGGGTGCCGATTATGTCGCTTCCGCTCCCCCCTCATCCTCTAGCTCCTCCCAACCATGAAATTTGTCCATGTTTCCAGAGCTAAATGATGCCTTGGTACCCTCATTCAACACTCCTCGCCCTCAATATTCGAGGCAATCATATGCCAAGTCAGCATCAACCCCTTCGGATCGCCCTCCGAAAACCCCATCCAAAACTCCAGGCAGGCATTCGGTTCCCAATCCCAGGACCACAGCTTCCTCGGAGGTCGGCTCCCAAACTCCCTCGTTCAAAGGACATTAACCAGCCCAACTTTCGCTCACCTTCATAACAATGGAAGATCAGGAAGCTTCTTGCCTAACGGCTATGCCCTTAACTCCTTAAAGGGCACTTCTTCCTCCCCGCCCAACCCACCCTTCTCCCCCGTTTCTTCCATCTCCGCCCTCATGAACTTGCTCAACTCTGCGACTGTTGGCACGATCCTATCTGCCCTGATGAACCTACTCGGGATGTTATACTCAGGGTCACTTGATTCAGAGGAGGGGCAAAATAGCCTTAACACATTAATACGTAGTGTGACGAATCTATCAAATTCTTTTCTTCATAATGCCTCAGCTCAATAGTTTAAGAATTGCCCAGTGGAATTGTCGGGGTGCCCTGAATAAACAGGGCGACCTTTCGAACATTCGGGACGATTTTGATATTATTCTTCTTTCAGAAACCTTTTTAAAATCTACTTCAAAACAAAATTTTAAAATTAAAGACTAACACTATCAGGGCAGATAGACTTCGCAATAGTCGTGGAGGTCTGGCTATCGCTATTCGAAGAGGCATCACATTTTCCCAGATCAACTCTATCCCTAGCACGGAGGACATACTTGAGACTTTAGCAATCTCAATTGATACCTCGCTAGGGGAGCTTCTTATTGTTTCAGTTTATAGGGTACCCACCCCCGCTAATGTTATAACATCGGTGACGTGGACCCAATTTTTCGACTCCATTAAAGATATAAATTGCAGTTCGGTTGTCATAAGTGGTGACTTTAATCACCACAATTCTCTCTGGGGCAGCTCACATAATTGTAGAGGAGGAATTGAGCTTTGCTCTGCCTTGGATAAGACAGATCTTATACCCCTCAACACAGGTGAAGCCACCTTTCGTACCCGTCGTGGAAGCCCGACATCAATCATTGATTTGACATTCGTTTCTCCAAATTTATACACACTCTTTTCTTGGGGGGGCTTGAAAGACTCCCTAGGCAGCGATCACTTCCCATTGATTTCTAGTATCGGAGTTTCAGTCCCAATAGCCCTATTCCACTCGCATAGATATAAGCCTAAACGCATCAACTGGTCCTCATTCTCTTCTCATCTCTCTGAATCTATTTTGCAGGATGGAGAGCTGTTTGAGTCTATGGACTATGGCTGTCCTTCTAAGTACGAAACCATAGTAAAATTCATGGATGAAGCAATGCTTTCTGCGTGTTTAAAGGCTAAACCTGCGGCTAATGTCCACCGCACCGTCCCTTGAAGGAAGCGTTTCGTTCCTGCCCCGTGGTGGGACGAAACCTGCGATGCCGCAGTCGAGGAGAGGAAGGCGGCTTTAGTCGCGTTCCGAAGACTCAGGAACGATGCAAATTACATCAATCTCAATAGAATAGAGGCAAAAACCACGTGCACTCTCAAGACTGCGCGGAGGATCAATTTTAGAACATTCTGCGAGACCCTGGATAGATCGACTCCGATCTCTAGAGTCTGGCGGGTTGTCAAATGTTTTGAAAATAGGTATACACACCCTGCTAACGCCTCCTGTTCTACAGACAGGAGGACGATTGAAAATTGTCATGCTTTAGCTGAAGAACTTTGCCCTCCAACTGCTTTCTTCGACTCTTTTCCCGATGAGTTTCCGAGAAGCGAATTTCTGGAGGCTCCCTTCACGGAGTCTGAGCTCTCCATCACTTTATCCTTACTGAAAACCAAATCTTCTCCAGGTTTGGATAGAATTGACTATGACATCATTCAGCGATTTCCAAAGGCAGTTAAATTAACCCTCCTCAACATCTTCAATGAAATCTACCTGTCTGGTTCTTTTCCTAAATCCTGGAATGAATTCCTCGTCCTTTTTATTGCAAAATCAACCCCTGGAAAATTCCGTCCAATATCCTTGGCATCCTGCCTGTTCAAAGTAATGGAGAAACTCATCTTCAACAGACTCTCGTGGTATGTGAAGCGCCATCATCTCCTGTCGCCCCATCAATTCGGGTTCAGGAAGAGAAGATCCTGCGCTGACAATCTCGCTATTTTGTCAACCGAGATTCTCTCGGGTTTCGCAAATGGAGAGATCATTGCGGGCCTCTTCCTGGATTTGGAGGGAGGATTTCCCAGTGTTAATCCTCGGATTCTCGTTCAGGACTTGAGGGAAATTGGGGTACCCCGACAGATGGCTCATTTCATCTATAGATCTACATCCTGTAAAAATATCTACTGCCAGATCAATGGAGAATTGGTGGGTCCAAGGCTCAGCACAGTGGGCATCCCCCAGGGAAGCATACTTAGTCCCATTAACTACTCAATCTACACCAGGAGAATACACACTTTTATCCCTAGAAATTTGCTTAATAGTAGAATCTGCAGATGACATTGCCATCATCTGTCGTTCTGCGGATCCTATGGTTTGTATACGCAATCTCTGCAGCAGTGCTTGAATGCACTCTCAAAGTACCTGGATCGCAGGGGTCTCGAGGTATGTCCTGAAAAAACCAAATTGGTCCTTTTCAACAGACGCAACCTTGATACCGGCAATCCTTGTTACACCCTTTCATTGAATGGCGTTAACATCCCGCCGTCTCCATTAGCTAGATTTTTAGGTATTGTTCTCGATTATAGATTCACTTTCGAATCCCACTTTCAATATCTCTGTGACAAGATACGTAAAATCTTCAATATTTTCAAAGTTCTTAGAGGGACTTGGTGGGGCGCAGATCCTTGTATCGTCAGATCTGTCTATACATTCCTCATCAGAAGCTGTCTAGAATACGGATCACATTTTTTTAATTTTACTTCACATAAAAATTGCAGTAATTTAAAAAAAATTCGTAATCAAGCTATAAGACTAGCCCTATGCTATATAAATAGTACTCCCATGAATTTCATGTTAGCAGAATTCTGTGAACCACCCTTCAAAAAACGCTTTTGGTTTTAGGCTAAAAAATATCTCATCAAAATGTTCTCGGACCTTTATCATCCTCTTCCAGATAAACTGTTGCAACTATCGCGAGATGCAAGAAGAGAAAGAACATGAAAAATCAGTTTGTACTTTTGAATGCTTATGAAAATGTCCAACCCCTCCAATATCAGATTTGTAAATCAGACACACACCCTCACTATGAAGTCCCGTACGAGGACCACCTGTTCTCTCCAAACATTGATCTTTCATTAGGCCGCTTAGTCCAGAACTGTCCAGATCCTGTAGGTCTCTTTAAGGATCTAGTCGATGAAAAGTTCCATGACTATATCCCATTCTTCACAGACGGTTCAAAGTCTATGGCTGAGTCCATCGCGGGCTTTGCTGTGGTGTGCCCTGAAGCCGTTTTCAATCTCTTGTGGAAAATATCTAGTTCCGCCTCTATTTTTTCAATAGAAGCTATTGCTATTTTGTATACTGCAAAATATATTATTGAGCACCGCTTCTCCAAATCAGTTATCTTTACACCTTCACTAAGTGCCCTTTAAAGCATAGCTACCATTTGTTCTAGTTCAATCAACTCCTGTCTAATTTACATAATTAGAAACCGGCTAGCCATTTTAAACAAGCTCAAATGTATAGTCTCCTTGGCTTGGATACCCGGCCACAAGGACATACCCGGTAACGAAGCCGCGGACCTGGCAGCCAATACTGCATCCAGAGATGCAACTATCTTAAACATTTCCCTCCCTTTCTCTGACTTTTTCAGTTTAGCTCGTGAAACCCTAGATAAAAACTGTGACAACTATTTTCTAAGAAAAGGAGAAAACAAAAGTATCACGTACACTCAATATTATTATAAACCTAGTAGAAAACCCAGGTTCTGGTCATTTCAGGCTCGAAGGGAGTGTATTGTACTCTCTGTCGCATGAAGAGCAACCACTACGCCTTAAATACCAGTCTAGCTCGAAAAAATATAATTTCTTCTCGAAGCTGTTCATGTGACCCTGATATCGAAGAAGACTTAGACCATGTGCTTTGGGCCTGCCCTAGATTCAACGCTCCCAGAATAAATCTTATCAGATCCCTAACAAAAATTTTAAAATGCCCTCCGCCATTCTGTAGCTATCAATTTCTAGCAAATCCTAAAATTAGGATGTTTACACCAGTTTTCAAATTTTTGAAGGAAATTAACTTACAAATCTAAAAACCTCTCCCTTTGCCCTATCCAAATTTCATTCATTTTTAATTATAAAAATTAAAATTTTAGTTATCATTATTTATTATTTATTTATTCATTATTATTATTTATAATAATAATTATAATAATTATATTTAGTAATAATGATTATTTGCGCGATAAAATAGATAACATTCAAAGATTTTCAAATTTAGAATATTACATGTTCCACTTGTATTGATATGAACCAATATAATTTTTTCTCTTTATGGAAAATCCAATATTCCGCTTGTTCAGGAACTTAACAAACGAATAATTAAAAACGAAAGAATTTTAATAATTCGAAATTCGTTGTTACGGGTCAGGATCGCCAATAGATTAATAATTCCAATACTTCAATTACACTTTAGTTTTAGGTATATTTATTTGATGATTACTCAAGTTAACAATGGTTACTTGCAACGACGAGGTGGAGAACTGAACTGAGGAACTGACCCCGAATGGGCGGTTTATATGTGGTGGTACTTCTAGAACCTTCTATCTGTCATACAATCTACAAGAAGCACATGCGCATTTACAGGTGTACATCGTATTGATTATTCTACATATATAATGATTATATAGGGAGTATTATTATTATTATATCGCTTATAAGCAGGGTACATAACATCATTCTCTCCTGATTATTTTATTTTCTCTTCAATGTTCTTTTGAACATTGCCGCCTGTTCCACTTGAAGTCGGGAAACTGGGCTGACTGCTCCACCTCCCTAGAGATGGAAGTGTCGAGCCCTGCTTGATATCTATATGTTTCAGATTACGTGGAGTTCACGCTCCCCCCACTTGGTCATGGCAGGATATATGTCGTAGGCTTTTGGACGATTCAGTCTTTCAGCCGACTGCCTAGGCATTCAGCTGACTGCCGGCGTTCGGAAGAATTTGGGACGAAATCTATACCTGGCGTCCAAGTGCCTGGTTTACTTAGGCATTCAGAAGAATACTCAGCTATTCTTCTGAAAGCCTGACATGTTTCAGGCTTTTACAGGAAATCAGCCATAGAGTATTGAAACACATTAAATGACTATTTAACATTCCTTCAAATTTATTTTCATGTTCATCCAATTAATGAAATGTACATAGTTACAAAATAATAGGAGTAATGATTTTATGTCATATATTAGAAAAGTCTTTTAATTTAAGTTCATGTTTCCACAGGATTCGAAGGGAAACATTTATTTATTTTTTTAATTTGCCTTATTGTAATGATATAATACGATTAATGACAAATAATAAAGAAAAGCGTAATTAATTAAATAATCACTTGATTAAAAAATCTATATATTAATTGAATAATTAAATGATGAATTTAATTACAAAAGGATAAGAATACTGATTTGATGTCATATATTTGAAAAGTCTTTTAATTTAAGTTTATGTTTTAACAGGTTTCGAAGATAAACGTTCTATTTTTATGTTGCAGTTCAGTCACGGAAAGAAGTTAATGGCTGGATTCACCATTTAAAATGCATCATTTAAATTCTAATCGCATTTTTTGTAGAATTTAGTGAATATGACAAAGTAAAATAGCCGTATTTACGATTTTCCTTGCACAAGTTACAATTTGAAATAGTAAAATTGATTACATTCGACGAAAAAAGTGTGTTCAGAGTTCAACTTATGCATGTAAAATGGTGAATTCAGTCATTTAGTAAAAAATGAAAATCAAAATTTACTGAAAAATGAACAGTTGTCCTTTAATTCAAAGTAGATAATCTCTTATGATTCCCATCCAAACAAAAATTTCAAAATGAAACTAAATAAAAAGCAGAGAGCATAGTATTTTTATTTTGCAATTCTGTCGCGTAAAAAAGTAAATGGCTAAATTTACCATTTAGAGAGCATTGTTTAAACTGTAAACGCATTTTTTGTAGAATTTAGTAAATATTACAACATAAAATAGCCATGTTTACGATTTTTCTTGCACAAGTTACAACTTGAAATAGCAAAATTGATTAAATTCCACGAAAACACTGAGTTCAGAGTTCAAATGATGCATGTTGAATGGTAAGTTTGGCCTTTTACTATAACATTAAAGTTTAATAAAAATGAACAATTGTTCTTTAATTTAATATAGATAATGTAGAAAATACAGAAATTATTTATTGCAACAAGGTGAACTTAAATGACACCATGAGCCGCATTTAACTCCTGCTTTAAAACACGTACATCGAGTTGTCATGCATTGACTTTTCGCAGCTTTGCAATTACACTTTTTGAAGCCTTGACCACCAGAAAGTGATTGTTTGCTCGCAGCTTCTCTCAATGTGAGCACATTACTTGTGTCAACATCATCTATTGTTAAGATGTAAGTTCCCGATTTTTCAAGTTCGATTCGAGAGAACCAATCTTTTATTGAACCATTAAAAGACTTTTTAAATGTATGACATCAAATCAGTATTCTTATCATTTTGTAATTAAATTCATTATGTAATTATTCAATTATTATGAAGATTTTTTAATCAAGTGATTATTTAATTAATTACGCTTTTCTTTATTATTTGTCATTAATAATATTATATCATTATAATAAGGCAAATTGAAAAATAAATAAATGTTTCCCTTCGAATCCTGTGGAAACATGAACTTAAATTAAAAGATTTTTCAAATATATGACATAAAATCATTATTCCTATTATTTTGTAACTGTATATTTCATTAATTGGATGAACATGAAAATAAATTTAAAGAAATGTTAAATAGCCATTTAATGTGTTTCAATACTCTGTGGCTGGTTTCCTGTGAAAGCCCAAAACGTGTCAGGCTTTCAGAAAAATAGCTGAGTATTCTTCTGAATGCCTAAATGAACCAGGCACTTGGACGCCAGGTATAAATTTCGTCCCAAATTCTTCCGAACGTCGGCAGTCGGCTGAATGCCTAGGCAGTCGGCTGAAAGACTGAATCCTCGAAAATCCTACGACATATATAAGGCAACAGCCAGTATTGAGCCAACGTTAATAAGAAGAAGAAGATTGACAGATCGTGTTTAAATATTGGCTACCCGTGTCGGCGCATGGATTACCGATGTTTTCCCGGCCGTCTTACAGACACGGGTGACCCATGTGTGAAGCAAGCGCAGACCATGTCGAAAGTCGAGAGACCCATGTGGATCCATGCCGAGCACACTCGTTCAAGCTCGACATTGCCTGGTCATGTCTAACGCATTGGCCACCCATGTCTACTTCTCTCCGTGTGCTTACGGTGGCTTTTGAGACATAAATATAGTGCTAACAGATTCAGTATGGGTCCCAGCATCAGTTCTCATTCAAACCCAAAGACAATAATTTTGACCTCAACTTAGAAAAACCTGAATATCTCCTAAACTAGAATCGGCCATGAGGGCCCTTTTCCTGCTGACGCCCACATATAGTTTTAAAATATTGATTATAATAGCAAAAAATATTGCCAAGTAAATAAAAAAGAAGGCGCTTAAATTTTCATATTTAAAGCAAAAATGTGGAATTTGGGCCTTAAATCGTGAATCTATCACAATTATTTTTACTATAAAAACGACTCTGTCACTACGTAACTATTTTTTTAAATCGAAAAATAATTTAGAATAATTTGCTATGCACGGAAAAAATTAGTTGTTGAAATTTTGAATGACTGAGTCAACCACTTTAGAATAGGGCTAAACGTATGTCATGAATTGGAAGAATCGTCTGAGAAACTGTGATTGATACATGTTTAAAAAGTAGAAAAAGTTGTCGAAAGTACAAAATAATTTCAATGAAAATGTGAAGACCAGAGGAATAGAGTTCTTGAAACACTGATATACTAATGCTTCGAAGCCAGTCAATGAAACTTTCGATGACTCCTAACGAGTTTTTAGAGAACAGTGTAGCCAAGTTAAAAAAATATATATTTCGCGGTTATATTTACTATATTGTTACTCACAAAGACTCACGCTTAAGTTATATTCATTTTTACAGATACACACGAACCTATGAAAAATCGAAACAAATTTTGCGGCGGGATTCGAACTACCTAACACCTATGTCTATGAGGCATCGAACGCAACTTATCCCTAGCAACTAGACCATACGGCTAACTCAGCACATTGAATATTTTGCACGAATCCCAGTGAAGAGCCAAATTTAAGGCGCTTCGTCGAGCCTAGTTTTTAGCCCATGTATTCGTTC
>CAKNXH010038666.1:0-10022 GCA_932178445.1 Andricus quercusramuli | reverse complement strand
TCACCTCAAATGGATTATTTTAATCAAAAATTATCAAATTTCAAACAATATTTACAATTTAGCATAATTGTTTAGTACTTTGCCGGAAACCCCTATGCAGTCGGTAAACTAGTTTAAAATTCAAAAATTCTAATATTAAGCTTTTAAAAGTTAGTCTCAAAAAATAATTAATTTTTACATTGTGCATTTCGGTTTTTAAAATTCAATCATGTTGCTTCAATCGGGAATTATTAATAGCAATATTCTATCATCTCATTCAGATAGGGACAATGGAAGATAAATTATACTCTTTGATTGCAAAACTTTATTTGATTAAAAAAATTAATTGGATTTATAACTAACGAAAACATAAAAACCGCCGAAACCACAATACAACCAAATTATTTTATTACTTGATTGTTAAAGAAAATGTTAAATTTTTTGATCAGCTTCAAACCATGTGGCTTCTGTAATATTATTGTAGATGTTATTGTTATTTGATTGAAGAAAGAATTTTTATTTATAGCTAAAGAAAACATTAGAAGGTCCAGAACCATAATGCCAAATTATTCTGTTACTTGTTTGTTATAAGTTCTTCAATGTATTGCAAAAATAAACTCTTGTTTGTCTAGTATCGTAATGTATCTATAAGGCTCAACATCTGTTTCTGCAGCTTCAATTGGTGATGCAACTCCCTTTAGGGTAGCTCAAGAAGATGCTCCTTGTAGTAATATTATTGTAGATTTTATTTGTATTTGATTGAAGGAAAAGGTTTGATTCATAGCTCAATAAAACATTAGAATGGCCGGAACCATCCTCAAATTACTCTGGTAATTGTTTGTTGAAGGACAAGTTAAACTGCTTTTTATTATCTTCAGTCAGTTTAGGATAACGTGTATCAAATAGATCAAAAGTGTTGAGCAAAACAACATTAGATTCTCGATGAATGAACTATTGATTGTCCATTATTGCAACGTATCAATAAGATTCAGTATATGTTTCTACTGCCTCAATCGGTGATGTAACTTTTCTTAAGATAGCCCAAGAATATGCTCCTTGTAGTAATATTAATTCAGATTTCATTTGTTGCATTTATAGCTAACGAAAACATTAGAACGACCAGAACCACAAAGGAAAATTAGTTTTTTACTTGTTTCTTAAAGGATAAGTTAAATTGTTTTTCATTATCCTCAGGCTGTGTAGGATGACATGCATCATCTCTTTCCTTAGTATTGATCAAAACTATAATAGGTGTATTGCTATAAATGATGTATTGCTATAAATGACGTATTGCACAAATAATCTTTAGTTGGTCTATTATAGCAACAATTCGAACACGTTCATCATATGTATCTAGTACCTCAGTTGGTGATGCAACACCCTTTAGCGAAAGAAGATGCTCCTGGCTTGTATTCATATTATCGTAAAGATTTTTATTCAATTCAAGAAAAAAGATTGATTTATAGCTAACGAAAGCATTAGAACGGCCAGAACCACAATGCCAATTTTTTTACTTGTTTCTTAAAGGATGAGTTAAATTGTTTCTTATAATCCTCAGTCAGTGTAGGATAACATGCATCATCACTTTCCTTAGTATTGATTGAAACTATAATAGGTCCTCGATGTATTGCACAAATAAACTTTTGTTTGTCTATTATAGCAACATCTCGAACAGGTTCAGCATATGTTTCTAGTACCTCAGTTGGTGATGCAATACCCTTTAGATTAGCCCAAAGAAATGCGCCTGGCTTGCAGTAAAATTATTGTAGATTCACACAAAACTACCAGGTATCAAGTTGATGCGGCAAATGGATCAAAAGAATACAACGTTTTGATACCTATATTCATGATCAACTTAATTCGAATTTCGAGATCAATCATCTGTCATGAAATTTCAACCAATCAACACATTATAAAATTATATAAACCTCTTACTTGAATATTGAGCAATTGTCGATGATCGTTTAAACTTAAATTGTTAATCAAATTTTGGAAAAAAATCATTTACTTAGCTCTGTTCATTCAAATTTATGATTACTGAGGTTGTGGAGGTTTGTTTACAAATGTCAGAAAATCTCGATCAAGGATCGATTATCGATGTGCAGAACTTGAACTTGGCAGAAGGGAACGTTTTTCGAAAATCGTCAACTGTCATTCTGTTTTGTATACTGATGCTAATACGCCTTGCTGTTGTTCTCCTCAATTTTTATTGACCTCCTAAAGCGAATCATATTGAGTTGAAATTCGAGATAAAAATAGCTGCAACAATTTGATACCCCAAGTTTTAGTGTGTTTGTTTTCTATTTGAGTGAAGAAAAAAGGTCGAATTATAGCTAACGAAAACATTATAAGGTCCAGAACTAGAATGCCAAATTATTCCCCTACTTGTTGAAGGATAAGTTAAATTGCTTTTTATCATCTTCGGTCAGTGTAGAATAAGGTGCGTCATCTATTTCCTAAGTTTTGATCAAAACTACATTAGGTTTTCGAAGTAATACACAAATAAAATTCTGTTTGTCTATTATAGAAATGTAGCGAATAGGTTCAGCATAGGTTTCTGGAACCTCAGTTGGTGATACAACACATTTAGGTTAGCCCAAGAAGATGCTTGTAGTTATATCATTGCAAATATGGTTTTTATTTGATTAGAGAAGAAAGTTTTATATACAGCTAAGGAAAAGATTAGAAGATCCAGAGCATTGTTGAGCTAAACTATACTATGTGCTTGATGTATTGCACAAATAAAATTTTATTTTACTATTACAGCAACCTATCGATAAGGTTCAGCATATGTTTCTACTGCCTCAGTTGGGGATGCAACTAGTTTTAGAGTAGCCCAAGAAGATGCTACTTTCTTGTAGTTATATTCTTGCAAATTTGATTGAAGAAAGAATTTTGAATTATAGCTGAGGAAAAGTTTAGAAAGTTCAGAGATACAATAGTTTCATATTGTTGAGCAAAACTATACTATGTCCTCGATGTATTGAACAAATAAAATTTTATTTTTCTCTTATAGCAGCCTATCGATATGGTTCAACATACGTCTATTGCCTCAGTAGGTGGTGCAACTCCTTTTGGGATAGCCCAAGAAGATGCTCCTGGCTTGTAGTAAAATTATTATGATTTGTTTTTTATTTGACTAAAGAAGAAAGTTTGATTCATATCTAAGGAAAAGTTTAGAAAGTCCAGAACTAGAATGCCAAATTATTCTGCTACTTATTCGTTAAAGGATGAGTTGAATTGCTTTTTGTTTTCTTCAGTTAGTATAGGATAACATGCATCATCCATTTCCTTAGTGTTGATAAAAACTCTAGTAGTTCCTCCATGTATTGCACAAATGAAATTTTGTTTGAATATTATAGCATTGTAGCGAGCAGGTTCAGGATAGGTATCTGATACCTCAGTTGGTGATGCAACACCTTTTAAGGTAGCTCAAGAAGATTCTTGTAGTTATGTCATTGCAAATATGATTTTTATTTGACTAGAGAAGAAATTTTGATGTACAGCTAAGGAAAATATTAGAAGGTCCAGAGCATTGTTGAGCTAAACTATACTATGTACTCGATGCATTGCACAAATAAAATTTTATTTTACCATTACAGCAACCTATCGATAAGGTTCAGCATTTGCTTCTACTGCCTCAGTTGGGGATGCAACTCCTTTTAGGGTAGCCCATGAAGATGCTACTTTCTTGTACTTATATTATTGCAAATTTGATTGAAGAAAGAAGTTTGAATTATAGCTGAGGAAAAGATTAGAAAGATCAGAGATACAATAGTTTCATATTGTTGAGCAAAACTATACTACGTCATCGATGTATTGCACAAATAAAGTTTTATTTTTCTCTTATAGCAACCTATCGATATGGTTCAGCATATGTTTCTACTGCCTCAGTAGGTGGTGCAACTCCTTTTACAGTAGCCCAAGAAGATGCTCCTGGCTTGTAGTCAAATCATTATAATTTGTTTTTTATTTGACTAAAGAAGAAAGTTTGATTCATATCTAAGGAAAAGTTTAGAAAGTCCAGAACTAGAATGCCAAATTATCCTGCTACTTATTTCTTAAAGGATGAGTTAAATTGCTTTTTGTTTTCTTCAGTTAGTATAGGATTAAATGCATCATCCATTTCCTTGGTGTTGATCAAAACTCTAGTAGTTCCTCGATGTATTGCACAAATGAAATTTTGTTTGTCTATTATAGCAATGTAGCGAATAGGTTCAGCAAAGGTTTCTAAAACCTCAGTTGTTCATGCAACACCTTTTAAGGTAGCCCAAGAAGATGCTTGTAGTTATGTCATTACAAATATGATTTTTATTTGATTAGAGAAGAAAGTTTGATGTACAGCTAAGGAAAAGTTTAGAAGGTCCAGAGCTACAATAGTTTCATATTGTTGAGCAAAACTATACTATCTTCTTAATGTATTGTACAAATAAACTTTTGTTTTTCTATTGTAGCATCCTATCAATAAGGTTCAGCATATGTTTCTACTGCCTCAGTTGGGGATGCAACTCGTTTTAGAGTAGCCCAAGAAGAGGCTACTTTCTTCTAGTTATATTATTGCAAATTTTATTGAAGAAAGAAGTTTGAATTATAGCTGAGGGAAATATTAGAAAGTTCATAGATACATTAGTTTTATATTGTTGAGCAAAACTATACTATATCCTCGATGTATTGCACAAATAAAATTTTATTTTGCCATTATAGCAACCTATCGATAAGGCTTAGCAGATGTTTCTACTGCCTCAGTAGGTAGTGCAACTCCTTTTAGGGTAGCCCAAGAAGATGCTCCCGGCTTGTAGTAAAATTATTATGATTTGTTTTTCATTTGACTAAAGAAGAAAGTTTGATTCATATCTAAGGAAAAGTTTAGAAAGTCCAGAACTAGAATGCCAAATTATCCTGCTACTTATTTCTTAAAGGATGAGTTAAATTGCTTTTTGTTTTCTTCAGTTAGTGTAGGATAACATGCATCATCCATTTCCTTAGTGTTGATCAAAACTATAGTAGTTCCTCGAGGTATTCTACAAATAAAATTTTGTTTCTCTATTACAGCAATGTAGCGAATAGGTTCAGCATAGGTTTCTGGAACCTCAGTTGGTAATGCAACATCTTTTAGGGTAGCATAAGAAGATGCTCCTGACTTGTAATTATATCATTGCAAATATGATTTTTATTTGATTAGAGAAGAATGTTTGATGTACAGCTAAGGAAAAGATTAGAAGGTCCAGAGCTGCAATAGTTTCATATTGTTGAGCAAAACTATACAATCTTCTCGATGTATTGTACATGTATCGATGTATTGTATGTATTGTATTGTTTTTCTATTGTAGCATCCTATCAAAAAGGTTCAGCATATGTTTCTACTGCCTCAGTTGTTGATGCAACTCCTTTTAGAATAGCCCAAGCAGATGCTCCTTGTAGTAATATTATTGTAGCTTTCATTTGTATTTGATTAAAGAAAAACGTTTCATCTGTAGCTCAATAAACATCAGAACCACCATCAAATTAGTATGGTAATTGTTTGTTGAAGGCTATGTTGAATTTTTTTTTGTCTTCTTCACTCAGTTTAGGATAACGATCTGAAAATTCACGAGTGTTGATCACCACAACATGGTTGTATCGATGTATAGCACGAATAAACCTTTGTTTGTCTATGATAGCAACGTATCGAATAGGTTCAGCATATGTTACTAGTACCTCGTTCGGTGCTGAAATTCCCTTCAGGTCAGACCAAGAATTTGGTCCTGTCCTGTAGTAAAGATCAGCGTAATCGGGAAGTATATGTTTGGCTCTGGCTAGGCTATCTTTATTATATAAATCTGAAGAACTCAATTCTGTAATAAGAAAAAAATTAGGATAGATTAATTTCATAAATTAAAATATTAGGATGGCGAGATAGGGAAACGCGTGCAATATGCTTGGTTATTCCAACACACAAGGGGGCATTAGGGTGGTCCAAAATGCATTGGAACATTTTTTTCTCAAATTTTTATGATAAGGCCCAAAAATGTGTTCGAATCCACACAAAACATTTTTTTGTTTTGTTTTAAAAAATGATATTCAGAGGTGGCGCGAGCCCCATGATTAACACGTATTTCCCATAAGAAAAAAGGATCTTTTGGTAAATCTTTTTGAGAATTTTTGGCGCAATTCGAACAAATTTCTGGGCGTTATTCATGAAAATTAGAAAATTTAAAAATTCAAGACCACCTTAAGGAGCATTCTTATTGAGTGTATTATATGGTAATTACCAATTGAATTAAAGAAAACCGCCAGGGTGCAGAAAAGATTACCAAGAAAGATTTTCATCGCCTGAAAATGAAGAATTATATAAAAATTATAAAAATATTATTGAAAATGTTTAGTTATTCCGGAAAAGATTAAGGAAAATTTTTTATTCTTATTTCTTTAGTAGATTATAGTAGATATTGTTATAAATATGAATAAAAAAAAATATAATATTTGATATTTTCAGCAAAAAAAAAATTAAAATGTTGAATCTTCGATTTTTTTCGACATTCAAAAATATACATTCAAGTTAACATGTTTTATTACTTTCCGAATTTTTCAAAATATCTAATCCTTATAAATATCTTTAGAAATCATTCCAATTTTTAATTAAAATTGTTTTAAAATTCTGCGAAATAAAAAAAATTGTTTCAAAATCTTCAAAGTTATTTGTTTGAAAATTGTTTATGTTTGCGAATCTTCTCAAGCATCTTTCTAAAATTGATTCTTCAGAATGAAAAGTCATTTGGAATTTTCTCAGGAATCTTAAGAAATTTTTTTGACATTTTTGATATCTTTAATAATCATTGAAAAAGTTCAAAATCTTCAAAAATCTGCATTTTGCTTTAACAAATTGTGTCTTGAGTTTTAAAAAAGCTTCTAAATATCATTCAAAATCATTCGATTTTCGCCTAAAATTTTGGAAAAATCTTTTAAGATTATAAAAAATTCTCCATTTTCTCTTAAAATTCATTTTTGAAAATAAAAGAATCTTTCCAAATTTTCCTTGGATTCTTAAAAAAAATTCTAATAAGTTAAAGAAATATTTAGACGTTTAAAAAGAAGACAAAAATAATTTTAGTTGAAAGCAATAAATTTTGACAGTTTTCAAGAGAAAACAAATTCTTTATTAAGATTATATATTAAGAATTTTTTCTTAAAATTCCAGGGAGAATTCGGAAAGAAATTTCTATTTTCAAAAATGAATTTTAAGAGAAAATGAAAACTATTTTTTTAATTTTAAAAGATTTTTCTAAAATTTTAGGCGAAAATCGAATAATTTAAAAAGATATTTAAAAGCTTTCTTAAAACTTCGAAACTAATTTTTTAAAGCGAAATGCAGATTTTTGAAGATTTCGAAATAACATTTTGAACTTTTTTAAGGATTTCAAAAGCTATCAAACATGTAAAAAAAAAATTCTTAAGATACCTGGGAAAATTTTGAATGATTTTTTAATTTTAGGAAATTAATTTAAAGAAGATGCTTGGTAAGATTCTCAAAAATTACAAACAATTTCCAAAAAAATAACTTTGAAGATTTTGAAAGAATTTTTTTTTCAGTTCGCAGATTTTTAAAACAATTTTATTAAAAATTCTAATCAGTTCTAAAGATATGAATAAGGATTAGATGTCTTGAAAAGTTTTTCAAATAGTTCAAAATTTTCAAAGATTTAAAATATTTTTAACCCAAATGTAGATTTTTGAATATCGAAAAAAGTCGATGGTTCTTAAAAATTTCGAAATTTTTTGATCCAAGATTTTTTATTAATATTCCAGTTAATTAACAAAATTAATTTGTAATTAAAAAGGAAGAAATTAAAATTTGTATTTATAAAAAATATTGGAATTTCAAAAAAAAAAATTTATTTTAAATTTTGTTTAAAATCTTTAAGAAAAGACGATTTTTAACTAAAATGATAAATTTTCAACGGAAAATTGACTTTTTTAACGAAGCAGTTGAACTTTTAATAAATTGGTTCTACTTTCAACGAAAGAAGGTGAATTCGCAACGAAAAATGTAATAGTTGAATCTTCAGCCAAAAAAGATTAATTTCCAACCACTTGTAATTTTAACCAAAAAAAAAAAATAAAATTTTGTACAAAACAGTGTAATTTTTTTAAACAAGATTTCCAATTAATATTCTAGTTAATAAAAAAATTAATCTTTAATTAAAAAAAAAGAAATTAATATTTTTAGTTATAAAAAATATTCGAATTTTCAATAACAAAGTTATTTTTGATTTTTTTTTAAATCTTTAAAAAAATACGATTTTTAACTAAAATTATAAATTTTCAACAGAAAATTGACTTTTTTAACAAAGTAGTTCAACTCTCAACCAATTGGTTTAACTTTCAACGAAAAAAGGTGAATTCTCAACGAAAAATGTAATGGTTGAATCTTCAACCAAAAAAGATAAATTTTCTACAGAACAGTGTAATTTTTTGACCCAAGATTTTAAATTAATATTCTAGTTAATAAACAGAATTAATTTGTAATTAAAAAGGGAGAAATTAACATTTTTATTTATGAAAAATATTAGAATTTTCGAACAAAAAATTATTTTTAATTTTTTTCAAATCTTCAAAAAAAGACAATTTTCAACTAAAATGATAAATTTTCAACAAAAAATGACTTTTTTAACAAAGCAGTTCAACTTATAACCAATTCATTTAACTTTCAACGAAAAAAGGCTAATTCTCAATGAAAAATGTAATAGTTGATATTTCTATCCAAAATAATTAAATCATAAAAAAAATTTAAACCAGTTCTATATTTCATCAAAAAAGATCAATTTTCTACAAAACAGAGTAATTTTTTTACCAAAAAAGATTAATTTTCAACCAGTTGTCTTTTTATGCAAGAAAGATAAATTTTCATCAAAACAACGTAATTATTTGACCCAAGATTAGGAATTTGAAAAAAAAGTTATTTTTAAGCAAAAAGACTATTTTAAACTAAAATTATAAATTTCCAACAACAAAAACATGGTTTTTTTAAAAAAGCAGTTCAACTTCTTAATTCTCAAAGAAAAATATGATAGTTGATATTTCAATCAAGAAAGATTTTAATTTTGAATTTATCCAAAACCACAAACTTACAACCAAATATTTGAATCCACAACAAAAAAGGATCAATTTTCAACCAGTTGTATTTCTAACCAAAAAAAGATGAAACATTTTCCAAAAAATACAAATTTCCATCAAAACAATGTAATTTCTTTACCTAATATTATAAATTTTCAACAAAAAAAAGTTATTTTTAACTAAAAAATAAGATTTTTAAGTAAAATGATGAATTTTCAACAAAAAAAATGACTTTTCGACACAGCAATTCAACTTTCAATTCAGAAAAATGCAATTTAAAAAGCGCTTTATATTATATAAGATATATTATTATACTTGCAAATTTTTTTTTTTCATTTCATTTTTTTCACTTTTTTTGAATAATTGATATTTTAATTAAGAAAAATGGAATTTAAAAAGTGCTTTATATTGTATAAGATATTACAAAGATATGAAGATATTAGGATATTACAAATAAGTTTTTTCTTTCCTTTTTTTTTTTAATAGTTGATATTTCAATTCAGAAAAATACAATTTAAAAAGCGCTTTATATTGTACAAGATATTACAAAGATATGAAGATATTAAGATATTACAAATAAGTTTTTTTTTAATAGTTGATATTTCAATTCAGAAAAATGCAATTAGAAAGCGTTTCATATTGTATAAGATATTACAAAGATATTAAGATATTAAGATATTACAAATAAGTTTTTTTTTAATAGTTGATATTTCAATTCAGAAAAATGCAATTAGAAAGCGTTTCATATTGTATAAGATATTACAAAGATATTAAGATATTAAGATATTACAAATAAGTTTTTTTTGAATAGTTTATATTTTAATTCGGAAAAATGCAATTTAAAAAGTGCTCTGTATTGTATAAGATATTACAAAGATATTAAGAAAAGGAAAGAATTACAAATGATACGACAAAGATATTACAGATGAGTTTTTCTTTCTTTTTTTTTT
>CAKNXH010038646.1:0-25268 GCA_932178445.1 Andricus quercusramuli | reverse complement strand
CTCTTGTGACCTTCTACAACTCAACCAATACTTTCCATCCCATTTTCGTTCTGGGGGGTTTTTCAAGAGAAAAAATTAAGCTTTTTTTCTAGCCTAACTAAAAAAATATTAAAAATGCCGCATTGGGAGAAAATCACAAAAATGTTTTTTAAAATGAAAAATCAAGGTGAAATAATTTTTTTATTGTGCATTGGTTATTTTTGTTGTAAACCTTGTTAAAATACCTTTCTAAAACCCGCATAAAAAAGTTAAATTGGATAACTGTAACAGGAGTTATGTACAATTGAAGGTTAGCAGTCGGGGTGAATCGTCGAAAATGCGGGCCCCTGTATCTTGACAACCCGTTATACTAGGTGCGCCCCCTTTACAGAATATAAAGAGGTCCACTAGCACTACAATCTGGCGGAGTTTGAATAAGATAGGCGACAACAAAATTTTAGGCGGGGACACTTGGGAAATTTTACCCCATATGTCGTATTACCAAAAATTTGATTAATTGTTATACATTTGTACATATTATACATACTAATATTAGTGAATATTCGAAATATTTTTGAAATATTATACATACTAAAAATAGTGTCTGAGATTTTGGTTTCCTGGAAGTTCCTAGGGCTCGTCCATAAACTACGTAGCCCGTTTTGAGTCATTTTTTGAGCCCCCCCTCCCCACTCGTAGATTGCTGTAGATTTTTCACTACCCCTCCCCCCCTCTAAAATCTACGTAGGTTTTTCATCATATACTCCCCCCTTTAAATCGATATTTTGCTGAAGAAGGTGTTATTTTATCCAATCTTACTCCCCGACCGCACTGCTCATGCGTCGCGCCCAATTTCTGATTGGCTGCATAGCGCGTGCTTATTTAAAATGTTTACAATATGCAAATTAATGGTTTTGAAAAAATAATAATTGGAAAATGCATAAAAATACATTTTTTATTGCAAAATATACTTTCGCACGGAAATTAATTGATGAAAGTTTGATTCGGGTTGTAAAAATTTGTTTGGCTGAAGGTAATAGCGAGATCCAAAATAAACTTAGTCAAACTCTTGATGAAGAACCAAGGCTAAGTCGCTGCAGGTATGCAAGGTAGTTTGAGTGAATTGCGCGAGATTTGGCTCAAAATAATAAGGAAAATCTATAAAATACATTGTTAGAGAGCGAGTAGATGACAGAAAGACAGAGGTGCACAATTTGCATATAGCATGTACCATGAAATGCGCCATTTAATTATTATGTTTTTAAACAAGTTTATGCATTATGTTTAGGTATTTAGCCCGATAATTTAGTTTATTAATTTAAGTATGATTTTTCAGGGCGGCCACTATTTTGAAATGTATCATCTCCAGCTTTCTCCCGGCTCTCCCGGTAAACATTCGTAATTTCACCCGGTTTAGGAAGAGATTCAATCTCTTTGCGAAACCCACAATTTTCTTACATATATAATCGATTGTGGAAGTCGATAAGCTGCAGAAAACCTTTCTGCAAGAAATCGATTAATCTTAAATCATGTAATGAGTAGGATAAAACCATTTGATAAGTAGAAAAATTTGCAGTCACAAAAATTTGTGAAATTAAAATGCTTTTATATTGAAACCCTTTCAAATTTCAATTATTTAGAGTAAATTTACATCGCTTCAAAATTCATGATTTTTGAATTGTTAATTATACTTTCCAAAATTCATCCAATTCAATTCCAATTGCAAAATTAAAACCTATAAAAGGGAAAAATTAAAAATTTAGCGTTCAACACGCAAACTCAGAACTCTAAAACTGACCATTCAAAATTACCGAAAATAATCATTTACTGGTTCATTAATTTTAGATAGTTTAATTTTAATTAAAAAATCTTCCTTTAGAATTATTATTTCTTCTTAACATTTTTCATCCAAGTATTTTTTTAATTTGAAATGATTTTTAAGTTTAAATCTTCTACTAAAAATCGATCAATTTCAAGATATTCCATAGCAAATTAAAAATTGAACAAAAAATAATACTAAACGAGACTGCTATAATATGATTCCAATTTTTGAAATTGTACAATTTTAAGGATTTCAGTTAGAAATTGCTTTATATTTACATCTCAAATTATTATACTCAAAACTGATCATCAAGGCTTTTAATATGAAATTTTTGAACATTCAGTAGCGGAGTGGAATTATTTTCGAATTGCGAATTCAAAACTATATTTTGAAATTAAAATCAAAGTGGCATTCAAAACCACTGGATAGATTTGTTTACTAAAATATGTGAATTTTGTAAGAAAAAATCACTGTCATTTTCACAGTTCAGAATTGCAGAATTTGAAATATTGCAAGAAATATTGCGAACGTTTAAAGTTCAATTATTCTAAACACTCTTTGAAATTATATGCTCTTTAACTGGAAACTTTAAAACATTACAGAACGCGCGAATTATGAAATACGGGAGATCTCCCGGTGTAATATTTCTCTTCGAGCTTTATCCCGGTTTTCCTCTGGAGCAAGTTTCTCCGGGTTCTTCAGATTCTCTCAGGTGGGTGGCCAACTGGCCACCCTGTTTATGTATTTTGATATGTAAACTGGTGACATATGTGAATTTATTTGAATTGAATTGAATATAAAGAATAATGCTTATGAAAACTTCAAGTGCTTGTACGTTCCTCTCTATCAGCTCATTAAGTTTTTCCAACTCCTCAGAAGTCTGAAGTGGACGCTGTGGTAGAACTTCTTGCTCTTGTTGTCTGGTGCATGAAGTCCTGTCAGTAGAATTGTTCATCTCAGAAGAATTGCATAAATTATTGCACTTATCAAGGATCAAATCTACAGTTCCTGTAACTGAGCAAGTCTACCGCAACCATCTGCAATGTCAATAACGATGAATAAACAATAAGGAATGATTTTTTCATACCAACTCTTCTGCAAAAATCTTATGAAGGCCCATGCAAGCTTTAGGTAGTTCAGTGCATAAGACCTAGACTTTCAACCGTTCTCGAAAAAATGGAATAAAAGAAAAGCTGCTAGTATATTGGTCTAAAAAAACAAACAAATTGAATTATTTTGTAACCAATGATGTAAGGAGCATAACATTATGACCTATCAAATCTTATTTTTATCGCAATTCAACGATCAGTTTCTACTTTTAATTTACACTTCCTATGAATCTTCCATCTTTACAGCGCAATAATTACTTCATGAACAGTTCGGATTGCAGAAATTTGGACGATCAAAGCTATATTCCCTAGATTCCTCCTCCAGTTCTGTGTTTTCGTTTAATTCATCACTGTCAACTGCATCCACCAATTCGGCACCTTTCAATATGCCAGTATTATTTGGTATATTTACTGTAAAGATAAGACAACCATTGCGCTTAGTACCTGTGTACTGATAATTACTATTGGCTTTTAAAAAAAACATGCATTTTCTCCAGTAAATTATTTACTGACCATTAGTCACATCTGTCAGAGCAGGAAACGAATTTATTAAGAGTAGTTCGGGAGGAAGAAGCACAATAGATGACTGGATTTTCGGTCGTTCATTCTTCATCGCACTATTTTCGCCTACATCCGTATATAGCGGATGTTCATTCCTTGCTGAGTCAGAGAGAATCTTCAGTGATGGTGAGCGAGTTTCTGAAGGATTACAGCGATTCTCCTTTTGTTCATGATCATCGGATTCTTCAATTGTTAGGTGAAAATATTTATTTTCAAAATAAATGTGACCACAATTTTTTATATAAGATATAAATAATAACATGTATGGAAATTGTGCGAAGTATGTCAAAATTCGCAGGCTCGCAAACATAGTGAGTTTAATCAAGTTCTCAGTAAATTGAATGGTATAACTCATTTGCTAGCGTCCCCAAGACGTCCATTAAAATGCGTGCGAGCAGTTTGTCCTATCCTAGAGTATGAATTACAATTCTTTACAGAATTTTCAATTTTTATCAAATTGCCTGTTTCAAAGTCAAAATTATAATTCTTCACCTACATCCCCTCTCCCAAGTTAGAATTATAATTATTTCAGCAAATTCACTAATTCACACTAAATTCACTAAACATTCAATAACTCCTTTGAAAATTTCCTTTTCCAAGTATGAATTATGATTTTTTTCACTAAGTCCCTGTTCCAACTCAGAATTATAATAATAAGAATTATGAAACCATTTTTAGTTTTCATGTTACTGCATTCAAGAGAGAAATCTCGGTCACTGTATCACGTTCCCGGTAATTTTCAACTTTTTTTGCATTTTTTTGCAGGTGAACAAAATTTTCGGTAATTTCCCGACTTTGTGGCCAGCTAGACACATTTTCGAGCTATCCGAGTTTTTGCGAATCATGCGAGTTTTTCAAGCTGTACGACTTAGACAAAGTCGAGTTGGATCGCAACCTTACAAAATATTAAAAGAAAAAAGTTTATCGAATATGCAGATTCACAACAAATATATGCTGGGACGGACTGGGACATCAATGCGGCCCTGGCATTCCGTACCTAAGCAGCCCTTTTCTGTCCATCGACGTAGGAGCCGATGGACAAACGTATGCCATCATGCATCGTGCCATCGCCCTGCTGGGCCCTGTACTAAACGCGGCCCTGGGTATGCCCTCGGCGGCCCTCCAGGCTCGCGGCCCACCGAGCAATCTCCCAAATTCCAGACGGCCAGTCCGTGCCTGAATATATGTGACAATCTAAAATTTATTTTTTCGTAGTAAAAATTGTATTTCATTACCATCAGTCTTCGAATGGTTCTTCAATGATTTTGAGGTCCTTCGCCGTGATCCATGACGTTTTTTTTTCTTGTGATGTTTTTTCTTATGGCGAGATCTGGATCGTCTCTTCCTCTTCTTGTCTTCTCTATCCATGAGCTCGCTGCTCCTAGAAAGTCGAATATTTGGAGGCGATGCTGACGGTTCACCTTTTAAAGAAAGTAAAGTTTATTTTTGAAAGATTTTCAGTGTTGAAGGAATGGAAATATTTGTCACATTCAAACCAATGAAGAATTATTTTTAAGAAGAGATGAAGGATCATACGCTGGTTCTTTTTCTTGAACTTTCCTACTTCCGTTACCTCGATGATTTTCATATCTCCCATGTTCGAGTTTTACCGAAAGGATTTTTGGTACTGCTTTGAAATTCTCTGGCGCAGAAACAATCTTTTTTGTTGGCTCTTTAGAACCTAAAAAACATGCACACTCTTCTTTTCATACCTTTTCTTTCGACATGAAAAATTAATAAATATCAGGTCTCACAGTCCCTGTGGGATTGAATATAGGGACCAAAGAGTACTTTTTGTCAGGATCATAGGAAACTTTTTTGCGCTAAAAGGGTAACAAATTTAGTATAAATTCGTAAGACTTCAAAACAATCCAAGTTAAATTTAAAAGATTTGAAATGAATTGGAACAAAATTTTAAATAAAAAAGGATACATTGATTTCCGTAAAATTGGAATGAATATAGATAAATTTAAGGTAAATGAGAAGACGTCTATCTCGAGTTCACAAAAATTCAAGGTGAATTACAGAAATCCGTAAGACTCAAAAACGATTTAAAAATATGAAAAAACTTCTATGAATTCAGTAATTTTGAAATGAACTAAGAAGCATTGCTTTGAAGCTCTTGAAAATTCCAAGGATAAAAAAATACCTTGAAATATTTCAAATCCTTTGATCATTTTATCAATTAAATTTCAAAAAATCAAAAGAATTCCAAAGAATATCAATTAATTCAGAATAAAATAATAAGAATCCAGAATGAATAAAAAAAAAATTGATTAGCATTTCGAACTCGAAATTTTATTGCCTCACTACCCGATTCGGGTAGTGTTTCTAGGTGGATAAATACTACCAGTGTGGGTCCACCACACCCACGACGGGTCAACAACACGCAGTATTCCCGAACGGTCACCCATCCAAGTACTAACCGCGCCCAACACTGCTTAACTTCAGTGATCTAACGGGAACTGGTGTTTTCAGCGTGGTATCGCCGTTGATGAATACCAAAAAATAATGTAAAAACTATTCAAATCTTTGAAACCCCACAAAGTACATCACTTCACTTGAATATATTCATTAAAATCTAACAAAATATTATTAAATGTCATGAAATTCTATATATGGCGATATTTCCTAAAATCCTGGAAATTTTATTAAAATATATCGAGAGCATTAGAAACCCTTACAATCATTCCAATCCTCGGAAACCTTATACAATCCCGTAAAATCTTTTAAGATATCTTGGAACCTTGAGGGTTATATAAAATCGTTTCATCACTTCCAAAATTCTAGAAAATTCTTCATCCTGAAATATTTGAAGCACATTGAAATCCCTTCACATTAATGAAGATAATTTAAAAAAATTCTTGGATTTTTTTTTAATTCGGGAAAATATTTAAAATCTTTTGAAATGCTTTGAAGCTTTCAAAAGTTCTTTATAATTCCTTAAACCTTTCAAAAACACCGCGAAATTAAAAAAATCCCTACTGATTATATAAATCTATTAAAAATTCTAGGAATCTTTAAAAATACTCTAAAATATTCCCAAATAAATCAAGACAATTCATAAACAGGTTTAAGACTATAGTCACTTTATCTTAAGAAAGTAACTAAAAAGCGTTTTAAGAAAAAAGGGACTAATAATAAATGTGTGGCGGCCCTATTTTTTTACAATTATTTCTTTCATAAGATCCCTGATTTTTGCTATTTTTTCAGAATGCCTGACTCTTGAAAGCTTTGATCTTATTATAAATTTTTAAAGTAACATTATGAGTTGCAAATAAGTTACCATAGGGACCAAATCTTGAAACTAGGATGCTTTAGAGACCTTAATATTTATAAACCGTCAACGTAAAATATCTTGAAAACTATCTTATATCTGCAAAGTATTAGATTTTTCGTGGATTTTACAGAATAAAATTCAACTATTGATATAATAAATAATAACTTACCATATCAAATTTTAATTTTTATCACGATCAAACTGACGGGCGGATGTCAGAAGGGATTCCGGCGAAGCTTATGAAACTACAAAAATGAGGACATCTAAAGGACGTCCCGGGGACGTACGTTAAAATACGTGCGAGCAGTTTGTCTTGTCCTAAAGTCTGAATTAAAATTCTTTACCAATTTTTGAGTTTTCCTGAGTGAAAATTATAATTCCTTACGGAAATACACTGCTTCAAGTCACAATTACATTCATATCCAAAAATTCCCTATTCGAAGTCAGAATTATTTTGATGTACATTATTTTCTATTATGTTTCAGAGATGTAGTAACTCTCATTTTCTGAAATTTGAAAGAGCAGGCGGGTTTCCGGCTAAGCCTACGAAACTATTGAGTTGAGGACATCCAGGGGACGTCCAAGGGACGTTCACTCAAATACTTGTGAGCTGCTTGATCTGTCCTAAAGTTTGCATTAAAATTCTTCACGAATTTTTAAGTTTTCCAACGTGAATTTTTTTTTGTTTACCTAGAGATGGAGGATTATTAGCTGGTGCCGTTTTCTCCACTTTCGGACTTTCGTTAACTCGGGCGTTAGAATATCTCCCTTGTTCGAGGTTTACCGGAAGGCTTTTCGGTGCTGCACTGAAACTCCCTAGTTGAGAAGCAATCTTTTTTGGTGGCTCTTCGGAATCTAAAAAAAAAACACTTTTTTTCATAGCTTTTCATTCAAGATGAAAAATTAATAAATGTCATATCTCACAGTCCCTATGGGATTAAATATAGAGACTAAAGGGTACTTTTGTCACGCTCATGGGGTACTTTTTTGCACAAAAAAGGGTACTAAATAGGTATAAATTCATAAGACTTCAAAACAATCCAAGTTCAATTCAAGATATTTCAAATGAATTGAAAAAAAAAATTAATAAAAAAAGATCCCTTGATTTCCGTAAAATTTTAATAAATTTAGAGGAATTTAAAATAACTGAAAAGAATTCGGACAATTTCATAAAAATTCAAGGTGAATTAAAAAAATAAAAATGCGTTGTAAACAATTTAAAAATATGAAAAAACTTCTATGAATTCAGGGATTTAGAAATGAACTTAAAATAATACAAGGGAATTCATAAGAATGTGATGAAATGCCTAAGAATTCAAGTGAGGTTTAAAGACTTCAAGATAAATTAAATAAAAACTTTTTTTAACTCAAGGAAATTTCAAAGAATTTCAAATGATTCCATTTAAATTATAATGAATGCAGGGTGAAAAAAGTGAGTAATGACTACAAAACAATCCAAATGAATTCGAATGAATTAGAAATAATTCTAAAACTCGCCCAAAATTATTAAACCTCTTAGAAATCCATTAAAATTGTTCAAATCTCTTGAAAATGCCTTAGTTAGTTAGTTAGTTTTAAAACGGGTGGAAGTCCATGCAGAGCTCCCCTGGCGCTCAAGCTATAAAGCCTATTGCGACACACCCTTACTTATTCACTCTCAGCATTCGACCCCAGACCTCTTGACGAAGCCCAGTATGTCGACCACTGATCGCGTTTCGATTTCCTCTGTTTCCATAAAATGGACCCCGAGGGTCTGTTGCCTGAGCCTAGCTAATGCCGGGCACTGGCATAATACATGCAGGGATGTTTCGTCATCCCTGTCGCACCTCCTGCACTCCGTCGTGGGGCTATACCCCATTTTGTGCATATGATAGTCCAAGTGATTCTGCCCTGTCAGGGTCCGTACCACTGACCTTATGTCTTTCTTGGATGAACTAAGGATTTCCTTGGCTCTGTCCATCCTATGGCCCATTCCACCTTTTTGTAATCAGCGACCTTAGCGGCGAAACTCCAGTCGGCCCTCTCCACCCCGTGGCCCCGGTCTTCCTCCTCTTGGTCAGTTCGGATTCGCTGAAAACCCGGGAAGTGAACCTCTATCAGATGATTCAGCGTTGCTTCTTCATCTTCTTTAAACTCACCATTATCGAGCCTTATGAGCTCAAGGCGAGCTTCTAGATTTTTCAATAGGATCTTGTGGAGCTTCCCTGTTTCCGGAATGTTTTTCGATTGCTCACAGAAGCCCCTCCAATCTTCCTGCTTATATTTCCTTATATTTTTATTGTATTCGCACTGGGCTGTCTTACAGATGTCCCAGTCCGAAGGCAATTTCGTTCTATTTTCCCTATTGCACAACATTCTTGTGTTTCTACGGAGTCTCTCCAGGTGGGTGTTCCACCATTCAGCTCCCTTCCGAGACTTGATAGTGCTTGTAGGGCAATTGTTCTCATATGATGCCAGAGCCCTTCGCAAAAAATCCGCGCCGTGCTCCAACTCATCAATGGTACCATAGCTTGTAGGGAATTCCGCAAGCCTCCCTTCGAGTTCCACTTTATATGAGTCCCAAAGTGTATTTCTAGGGTTTCTAATATTAGATACCACCGGTTTTCCAAGGGTTAATCGGAACACGATGTGTTTTTGGTCCGAAAGAGACTCCTCATCGGAGGCTCTCCAACCCACTACCCTGCTCCTCAGTGCACCTGAACATAAAGTCAAATCAAGAACCTCACTCCTGCTTTTAGTCTGGAATGTGGGAGTGTCACCCCGATTTAGAATCTCCAGCTCTGTGCCTGCTGTGTATTCAATTAAATCTCTCCCTCTGTCATTGATGTTTGTGCTTCCCCACACCGTGTGGTGAGACTTCGCATCACAACCCAACAGCAGAGGAATCTTGTTCTCTTGACAACCTTATAAACCTTAATAACGGTTAAATGTCGAGAGCAGAATTTAGGCACCAAGATGGCATCCATACCCTGGACGGCTATGCATGCCCTTGGCGTTTTTTCGCGTGGCGCCTTATATATGGAGCCACACGCTGACAAGCCACAAATCCTTTCTCTGTATAACCAGGGTTCTTGGATTAGGGCGAGCCCTGTCTGCACCACAGACATGCGTCTGGCTAGAACCGCCGAGGCGCCTTTGCTGTGGTGCAAATTAATCTGCGTAATGGAGATTCCCGTCTCAGCCATTAAGAGGCTACTTCGGGGCATCTCCGGACGCTTCTGGTAACCTTGCGGATCCCAGTTGGGTATCTGCTTCTTTGTGCTCCACAACGGCGCCTCATCCTTACGGACAGTTCCGTTAGTTGCACTCCGACGGCTTCGAAATTGTTGTCTCCACCATCTTCACTGTTTCGCACCGCCTCCGGTGGGTTGTCCCTTACGTAGCCTCCCACTTTTGGCGGTGGTTTGGGAGAGGGATTCCTCAACCTTTGTGTTTTGTTTTTTTGTTTTGTTGGGTACCATTTTTGTAGGGGGCGGGTCTATATACTAAGGGATTCGACCTGGTGTCCCAAAGTCCCCGTTAAAGCACCTCCTTCGAGACCCCTACCTGTCCACCTCTGCTGAGGGGGGCAGGCCGGGATGTCAAGGGAATTTGTTAACCCTGGTACAATTCAGCTCTCGACACGCAGATCACATCTTAGCTTGGGCGCATGAGAACTCGCGCTCTCCATATTCCAGTGGGCTTTGCCATTATCCGCTGGAAGGACCGCTCCTTAGTTTGAGTCTCACCGACCAGAGTCCGTCAGTTCCCCAGAGTAGCCACACCTCGCGATATAGCCCCTCAGGTTCACCTATTCCAGATCTGTGGCCAATGAGACCCATAAGCCCTCCCACCAGCTACAAGGTCCCGCGATCCCTAGGGAGGGTTCCTGAATGTACCATAAGTATAAAAGTGAAAACGTTTTTAACACAGAAAAAACATAATGTAATCTTTGCATCGATTTCAGAGTAATCTTTACCTGCAACAAAAATAAACTTCACGGGGTAAAGTTTATCCACCGCATGGGAAATGGTTACTATGTCAACTCTATTAAATCCAGTTTTGTTTCGATTCGAAAAAATGGAAGTTTATCTACGTGAAAATTACCCGCAACAAATATTCACTTCCGTTTTTTCTGTGAATGGTCCAGTTTTTCTCAAACTTCAGTTGAAATATGTGATTCAGAATCAGTGCGAAGACCATGTTATTTGAATCCGTGTATCCATGAGTGCAAAAAAACACATTGTCACCCTTCAAATTCAATAAATGGAGTTCTCTAATTACTTTTAAGACTGATATTTAGAAACATAATCTGTTACAAAGTCATGTTGTGTAACGATTTATATAAAAAGACTTAACCAAAAAAACATGTTTGCAACCATCCGTGGTCTCACTGATTCTTTCCTTTTTCTCCCTTTTCTTTCTTTGTTATATATATATATATATATTTGTCTCTGACAAGACGAACATACTGATGACTGGAAACAAATTTTGCTTGGTTAAACCTTTTTTGCATAATTCACGACACAAGATAACTTGTTAGAAATCACGATTTTAAACAACTTTCTTAAAATTGTTAAACTGAAACACAGAAATCCCTAGACTTCGTTGATGTTCCGAAAAGATCGGTTCTCAGTTACCCTTAGAAACTCTTCAAATAATTGCAGTCGTTGATATATTAATTTATTTGGTTTATCTTTCATGAACATTTTCCTAATCCTGCCGGAAGTTACTTTTGTAGAAACATAATGAATATCAGTGTTAACAACTTTATAAAATGTCTAGGTTTTACCTAAGTTAAAGTACAGACGATACATACTTGTCAACCTGCCAATCATCAGAATGTCAGAATAGAAAATTCTTGTATGCGTTTTGACAACATTACCCTCAATATTTTTTTACTTAGTATCATGGATTCCTCGTGAGCCATGGTACATCTTCTACCAAATATGGATTTATTATTTCCAATCTAGGCAGAAAACCATTTTTGCGGCAAATAGCACAAGAACAATGTTTCCTGAATGTAAGTATAAAAGTTAAACATTTTTAATGGTCTTGTTTTTCTCTAACGTCAGTTGAAACGTGTGATTGAGAATCAGTGCGAAGTGTCCAAATCGCATTTCATTTAAATAAAACTTAGATAGGAAAAGTCCGCGAAAATAACATTCAACAAGAGGTCAATATATAACAGAGTAGTCACAGATATTCGGTGCTGATTATGTCACATTTCATTGTATAATGTATTAGATACCCCTTTTGATTCTCTAGACACGTGGATCATCTGTGTTGTACACCTTCCCCTTAACTTGTTTTTCGTTAGGCTTGTTTCTAAAAACGAAATGAAATTGAACGAAATTTTTGTTCAAGAAATATAATGGTAAATTCCCATAATTACATTTTTCTTCTAAAAATTGAGTGAAGTTCGAAGCAATATTCAACATGTGTCGAAAAACGAGATAAAAATGTGAACCTTTTGTTCTCTTCTTGAAAATCAAATTGGAAGATACTTAATTCTTCCTTGGAAAGTAAGATACATTAGATTAAAAGAAACACTCAACTTTTCTGATACCAAAAACTTGTAAACCTGGGTGTTTGTCTGTACTTGTGGAAATAAAGAAAATTTTTTTCAGAAAGCTCACTGCAGTTTAGGTGAAAAAGATTTGTTCTTTTCGGAACTTGAAGGATATTATTATTATTTTGCTTCTACTTTTTCTAATACAAATATTAGAAGAAGGTTTATTTTTGTTCTTGATGAGAAAAATATTAAAATTCTTTAGCCTGATTTGTAAAAACAAAAAAAAATAGGAAATTACATTTCATTGTAATAGTTTTATTTCTGAAAATGTATCAAATTTGTAAGAGAATTTTATTTTGTTTCAGATATCGAAACTATAATTAAGAAACTTTTATTTTGTTACTGGAAAATACTTAAACTTGACTTTGGAAAACTAAACGTATCCGAAGGAACTTTCTATTTTTTCTTAACAATTTTCTCGGTTTCGACGGAAGAACTCGAATGATGATGCTCAAATAACTGTCCATCTGAGCGTGAAAACGACTCAAAATTTCAAGTTCATCACAATCGTAAATTAGAATATTATAATATATATATAAAATATTATATCGAGGTAGGTGAATGTGTAAACAAAATAAATGATACGATGAATATTATTGAGTATGGGATATGGAAATATTACTTAGAGTTGCAATAGGATATAATAACAAAATACACTAATCTAGAACCCACTATCTATAGGTTAGCAGATCTAGATACAACAATATGAAACGCGTAGTGCAATTCAATTAAGACAAGTTCTCCTGAGCATTTTATTACTCTAAATTATTGACAAAGATATTATTCCTTTCTCCATATGCCATGTCACATTTTTCAGTTAGATTGCGATCGTCTACGAAACTGTTCGAAGCTATGTGTGCCAAAATTTAATTAGAAGAGAGTCTATTTTTGTTTCGTTTTGCCTCTCACATATCTGGGTGCTTTTTGAGCAAGTTCCCCTCGTCTCTCACATATTGGAGTGCTTTTTGAACAAGTTTCCCTTGCCTCTCACATATTGGGGTGCTTGCTGAGTGAGTTCTCCTTGCCTCTCACATATCGGGGTGCTTTTTGAGCTAGTTCCCCTCGTCTCGCACATATTGGAGTGCTTTTTGAGCGAGTTTCCCTTGCGTCTCAGATATTGGGGTGCTTCCTGAGTGAGCTCACCTTGCCTCTCACGTATCGGGGTTCTTTCTGAGTGAGTTCCCCTTGCCTCTCACATATTGGGGTGCTGTCTGGATAAGTTCCCTTGGCCCCTCACGTATCGGGGTGCTTTCTGAGTGAGTTTCCCTTGCCTCTCACATATTGGGGTGCTGTCTGAGTGAGTTCCCCTTGCCTCTCATATATCGGGGTGCTTTCTGAGTGAGTTCCCCTTGCCTCTCACATATCGGGGTGCTTTCTGAGTGAGTTCCCCTCGTCTCTCACATATTAGAGTGCTTTTTCTCTGAGTTTTCATAATAAAATTATGAACATTAATGTCCCTAAACAATTTTTGTTAACAAATACACATTGTGATAATTCTTTTAATTAATTGACTCATTTTGTTTCAAGTGAACTAGTATTGTCTTGCCAAAAACCCTGGCTGTCATGTTTTTCATAGCGTCAAAAGCTCTTAATTACAATCATAAGATTCTATTTAA
Organism: Andricus quercusramuli; assembly: GCA_932178445.1. Lineage (NCBI taxonomy): Eukaryota > Metazoa > Arthropoda > Insecta > Hymenoptera > Cynipidae > Andricus > Andricus quercusramuli. The sequence continues at coordinate 11,347 of CAKNXH010038646.1, read as the reverse complement.
AAAAGTGTTCGTAAAAAATTGTTTATTCAATGTAAATATTTCCTATAGACAAATTGCACATTTTGTCATTATTTTATGAAAAGTCTTAGTTGATTACGCAATAAAATCATGAAAAAATGGTCGAAATGTGTATTTGTTTACATAAAATGTTTAAATAGTTGTTAAAAATCGAATATTTTTGACTAATTGCAATTGCACATTAGTATCTGTCGTGTTTCATACAAAATCTATGGATTTTAAGTAGCTAATCATTGCAAATAACGAAAAAATGAGTTTCGTTTTCATTAGTTTCTTTATAGCATTATTAACAATTTTTTGGTTAATCTAACCGACTAAGAATAATTTTTACTTAGTTATTACATCGATTAATGTCAGGTTTCAATCAATTTGGAAGTCTTTAAATAAATAATACGTGTCAGGCGGTTTTGTCCAAAAATGTGCTCTTCTCTAACTGTGCGACACTGAGAGAGTAGCGCCGTGGCAGCGCACGGTCCCACTAAAATGCCATTATCTCGTGATCTAGAAGAGTCACCATCAATTTTTTTTCAAATTAAAGGTGAAATTACAAGGAATTGAATTGTCTCAACAAGAAAAGAGAAATTTTTTCCCTTCTTGACGAAAAACTGAAGTCAAAATTTGTTTGGTCATTTTTTTGGTCAAAATTGGAAACCAAAATTTTTTTGGAATTTTCGATTTGAAGCGTATACTTTTATCTAAAAAACCTACAATTTTTATCGAAATTCGTTCAATGGTTTCAGAAATATAGATATTTCAAAAAAATGTGATGCCGAAATTCAACATGGCGTAACTCCCGTAATTCTGAAAATTTTCAAAAATCCTTCAGACCCCAAATGTCTCTTATATAACACTATAATTTCACAAAGTTTACCTAAAATCGAACAACCACTTGCAGATCCTGATATTCCTGACGTATACTGACCCATTTCTAATTCTTTTTATTTAACCAGAAGATATTTTCATTTGTTTTACAAGAAACGAAACTTATTGCCAGAAGTTTTCATTTTGCTTACCTTTCAATAACCTTGTTATTGATGCTGAGAGCTGTTTAGAGACTTTAACTTTGTTAATAATACATCTGTTTTAATAACGAAATGACAATATGAAAAATTTATTTTTGTTTAATATCAAATTAAACTGAGCGAAACGAACGTTTCCGAAATACCCCTCAAACATTTTTAAACATTTACGATATGTTCTCAAGATTTTGTATGTGTATTCACGTTTACCTCTGGTTACTCGAACTATTTTTCGACATTCGGATCCTTGAAAGTTTCCGAAGAAAAGTGTATCATTTTGCATTTTATATGAACGAAGGTACATAAAAATGTTCTTTGGTTCTAGAGATACCAATAATTGAAAAAACGATATAATTTCACAGAAAAAACCGAAGGGAACTTTTGTTAGGGGTAATTTTCAAGTAGATAAAGATGAATTTTTCACATCAAAACAAAACAAGATTCAATGGAATTGACATGGTAACCATTTCCCACATTGTGAGTAAATCTCAACACGTGAAGTTAATTTTTGTTGCAGGTAAAGATTACTCTGAAATTGCTGTAGAGGTTACATTCTGTCTTTTCTTCGTTACTTTCAACTGAAGAACAGATAAAATTATTACCTATAATTTTGAAATGACTTTGTAAGATGGTGGGGTCTTTTTGTTATTACGTCTAAAAGAAACCAACGAATTCGGAAAATCAAAAGATATTCTCCAACGACTTCTACACCATGTAAAAGTTTTATTGAATAAAATTCTGCATACAAATTAGGATTGAGTTTCGAGTGTAGTCTGGTCTCATCATCAGGACTTACTTATTGCACTGAGAAATTTGGTAGAAAATTAATTGGTGCATGGAAGACTAAGTAGAGAAAAAAAGAGCACAAGGGTTCACATTTATGTTAAAAGTTCGTAAAATGTCTTCTTTGTTATGAAGAAAAAGTAATGTGAAAACACTATTGTATATATTGTCCAAAAAAAATAAAATTTTGGCCTGAAAAATGATTTATTAATGCATTTATGTTAACATTTATAGCACGTAGAGTTACTTAAAATTTCAAAAATTCCATTTGTAAAGAATTCTACACACTCAACTTCTGCGTTTGAGATGGAACATCAATTCTTAATAATTTTTTCAATTCAATTATGAAATATTATTTGTGTATAAGATACAAAAATCATACTAACTAATCGAAATTGATTTTACTATTCAAAGTTTAAGTGTACACAAAATCTTGACTAGATTCTCAAACTCAAGAGTAAAATTGGACTGTTTTTACTTTTATTTCCGTTTAGAAATCATAGGCCCCACAGTCAATAGCTGCATAGTTTTATATGTTTGAACAAAATATATATTTAGCAATATATGCACTTGGACCTTCCAAAGGACTATCTTATAGTTTAGAATCGTAATAGTTACCATATCATGTAACACCCAGCAAAAAAGAAAGAATTGATACGGATTGGGGCGCATCAACATTTTTCTAATGCGCGTGAATCCCGTTTTCTGATTCGTTCGAACGCATTGAGACGCATTTAGATGAATTGAGACAGCGCGAATTGAATGAGTGTGGATTCGTATGAATGCGTGGTCGAGGTCAATAAAAAAAAAAAGTAATGAAAAGTGCATGCGTCGAGACTTGAAACAGGGATCCCTCGTGTATCAGTCCAGAGTACCCGCCACTGAGCTACGAGACAATTTACTAAACATTTACAATAAATCCTATGTGCCCTGTACGTTGGTTTTCCTGTTACGGATTAAATTGTATAAATCAACACTTGCTGAAATTCGCCGTGGCGGATTGGGGCGAATTCAAGTGTGTATTTTACTCTCACGAATTCAGACGCATTGACCAATGTTGAAGCGTTTGCGTGCTGACCCATTGAAGTGTTTTCGCTGACTTTAGACTTTTGCACTGTATTCGTACGTATAGAAAGATTCAAAATTGAAATACCGTCTTCACGAATTTACATGCATTGACACATAGGTCCAATGCGTCATTGTCGCAAAGCGGGACTTGCAGGGTGCCTTAGTCTTTTCAATTCAATTCGTATCAATACTTTCTTTTTTGCTGGGCAGTCATCATATAATAGTCTATTGTGATAATAATAATATTAATCACAACGGAATTAAATTAAATCATTTCAATCATAATTGATGGCACGAAGAAAGGATGATAGCTCTAAGAAGGCATCCAGAGGTGACTGTTGTCACCTCCATCGCTCGCGGTTACTGTGTAAGGATAACAGCGGTTAGAGACGAAATGCAAACTACATCATGCTCCTAATTTTGTACCTACAACATAATTGCAAAAGATTTCAAACATCGTGATAAATTAACTTATAATATCCTCATATCACCAGTCACTTGACTTAGTCCGTGGCTATGATGAAAAACCGGGATCACCCGAGAACAAGTTTGAAAACAAAAATAATAATCATAATTGCTAATTATAAGTATATGTATCTTTTAGATGTGTGCTATTATATGTGTGCTATAATCTTTCTCTTCGTTTAGAAAATAAGATTTGTTATTTACCTTTGAAATTCTTTTCTTCAATAGAAGTCAATACAGTAGAATGAACAAATAGTCTTATCATTTCCTGTTAAATACACTAATGATAATTGGTATAATGATAACAATACATTTTACACAATTACTCGATTAAAATTTAATTAGCGTACTTCATACAAAATTGGAGTTTTCAAGATTTAAAATCCGCTCCGATCTGCTGGGCATAAAGCGTAAAAGAAAAATTTCGACGTATTGGTCAGATTTTGTGACATAACCTCACATAATTGATGGTTTGTTGTGTTGCTTTGCTGAAAAGTAATTTTAACGCTATAAGAGTTGCAATTATATAGAACTACTCATTTTTTGAATCCCGAAATGCGTCTCAGCGAAAGGATTACCCTCCGTGTATGTACTGATATTACTAATTACAATGCATCTAAAATTCGAGTATAAATTCAGTTTTAAAATCTAGCTCAATTATCTCGCCCTAAACTGTTCAGGGCTAGAAATATAATCAAATGATCTTGCAATCCAGGCTCGACTAACAGTTGTACAAGGAATACTTATACTCAATGAAATATAATATATTTTTGTCAATTAAGTTACGCATTTGGAGTTTTTAAGAATTAAAATCCGCGCGCTGAACTGTTGGGCAAAAAGCGTAAAAGCAAAATGGTTTTCTAGCCTGTCATCGGATTTGGGAGTCTGGCAACTCTTGCAGCATATACCTCACATTATTTGACAGCAAAGTGTCATATTTTCCAAAAAATGTGGCATTTACTTTAAAATAAAGCAAAAAAATTGCCATCGTAGGGCTGTCAATCAACCCATTTCTATCTGGGGACATTTTCTCCATAGCGTCAGTATCTAACAGTTGGCATAGGGTGACCATCCGTCCGGATTTCCCCGGACATGTCCTCATTTTAGGGCTTGTGTGAGTTGTCCTACCGGATTTTTTACTTTGTCCGGGTTTTGTCCGGATTTATTAAATTATAAATTTTTATTTTTTAATCATCATTTGGATCTTTTTTTTGTACAAAATTTTAACATTTAATGCCATCTAACGATCGACATATAGTACTAGACAGCTAGCTACGGCCGTCAGAAGTGGAATAGGGAACAGAAAGAGAGGGAAAATCGAGAAAGTTGACCTGTCTTTTTCTAAGGATGATGTTTGGTTCCACTCATCTTCCATCTGCTTTCATAGAAAAGGATCAATCCACCAATCGCCATCCTTAGCAAAGGACAGGTGAACTTTCTCGATTAGGTAACAGGTTTGAACCGGCGACTCGACCGGCACGCGAAATGTCGGTGTCTCTGTAAAGAAAATAAATTTTTCTATGATAAAAATTTGTTTTAAACAATTTAGAAAAACTTTAAAATAAAATAATTGGATAATAACATTATGTTCATCTAACTTTGCAGATATTTTTTTTTTCTTTTATATAGTTTATCAAAATTATTGATAGGTTGAGTGTGATTCAGAGGCGGCTGATCCCTAGAGGGTATATGGGGCAATGCCCTCCTGAGAAATCGACCAGGGAGGGGCAAAGTATTGATTTTGACCCCTCTGAAATCGAATGATTAAGGGCGCTTTCACACATTGCAGATCAGCAATTTGCATGCAGAAAGTCCACAAGAATAAAATAGATGGAGAACAGCCTGTCTCTTTCACTCATGTGAACTTTCTGCATGCAATCTGCTGATCTGCGATCGTGTGAAGACGCCCTAAATTTATCGGATCGTTTGAATTTTTTTTTTAATCTACCTGAAATCTTTGTTAAATAATTGAAGAAGTTGTGAAATCTTTTTAATCAATCCGAAATCTTTGCGAAATATTTAAAATCTTTGGGAAATCATTGTAATCTTGCTGAAATATTTGGAAATATTTGAAATATTTGTGAAATTTTCGAAACCTTCGGGAAATCATTCAAATCTTTGTGCAATCTCTGAAAACTATCTAAAATCTTTGCAAAAACTTTTAAATCTTAATGAAATCTTTGGAAAATCATTGAAATATTTGTAGAATCTTTGGAAATCTTTGCGGAATATTTGATATATTTTTGAAATATTTCATGATATTTGTGAAATTATTAAAATCTTTGTGCACTCTTTGAAATCTATCTGAAATTTTTGTGGAATAATTGAAATCTTTTAAATCAATCCGAAATCTTTGCGAAATATATGAGAAATCTTTAGGAAATCATTGAAGTCTTTGTGGAATCTTTTAAATCTATCCAAAATCTTTAAAATCTGTATGAAATCTTTGGCAAATCATCGAAATCTTTGTGCAATCTTTGATATCCATTTAAAATCTTTGTGAAATAATTGAAATCTTTGGGAAATCATTAAAATCCTTGTAAAATGTTTCTGAAATCTTTGGAAATCTTTGCAAAATATTTAAAATATTTTTGAAATATCTGATAATATTTGTGAAATTATTGAAATCTTTGTCAGCTCTCTGGGAAATCATTGGAATCCTCATGTCCTCTTTGAAATCTATTTGAAATTTCTGTGAAATAATTGAAATCTTTTAAATATGTCCAAAATCTTTGCGAAATATTTGTGAGATTTTCCAAATCTATGGAAAATCATTGAAATCTTTGTGCACTCTTGGAAATCTATCAGAAATCTTTGCGAAATATTCGATAATATTTGTGAAATTACTGAAATCAAATCTTTGGGAAATCACTGAAGTATTAGTAAAATCTATTCAATCTATCCGAAATCTTTGCGAAATATTTGTGAAATATTTGAAATCTCTGGGAACTCATTCAAATCTTTTTGAAATCTATGGAAATCTTTGCGAAATATTTTTAATACTTTGGAAATATTTAGTAATTTTTGAGAAATTTGTGCAATCTTTGAAAATATTTGAAATATATTTTTAAAATATTTGCTAATATTTGTGTAATCTTTGGAAAATCATTGAGATCTTCGTGAAATCTTTGGCAATATGAATTTTATACCTGTATTTATTATTATTTATTATTTATTATTCATTGTTATTTACTATTTCAAACTTTTCTGTCCTACTTTGTCCTCTTTTTTAAATAAAGTTTTGTCCTACTTTGTCCTCATTTTTCAAAGCTTTTTGTCCTACTTTTCGAAAATCAATTATGGTCACCCTAAGTTGGCACCTATACAATGCGCTGGCGAAATACGCTATTACGCTCCCAAATCGTCTCCATATGTGACGTGCGCCGAAGAAAGGGGGCTTACTCTGGAAAGCGAGATTTTTCAGGACGAGCGGTCGAAGTCGACCCGATAGACGCGACTTTTATGAGAAAGGGAAGACCACGAAATCTTCCCTCTCCACTTGCCACTACATTCTCACGCATATAGCGGCGCTGCTCACGGACGGGGTATAGATGAAACGCGGAGATATAGTGGTGAGTGGTGGGAGGTGTTTCACGGGATCTCGAGCTCTCGAGCGAAAGCACAATTTCTCGGGTACATACCAACTCAATTATTAGCAATAATAACGCTCGGAATTTTATTTCGATGGCTTCATTAAAAAGAGCAACTCAAAAACTATCGAAAGGTGTAAAAACCTCGATTTCGATTTTTTTAGAGTAAGCCCCGCCCTTTCTTCGGCGCACATCACATATAGATACAGCTATAGAACGCTTAACAATTTGGCCTAAGTTGTGCTGAATAGTTTATGTATAACACACGGTATAAGATTAATTGATTACTGTACAGAATGCTTGCCCGTTCATATTCAATAAATAAATAATGAATTCAAATATTTACAATAAAAAAGCAATAAATTGAAAAAATCAATAAAATAAATCAACAAAATCAATAAGATTAAAACAATAAAAAAATGAACAATATCAATAGAATCAGTAAACTGAAAAAAATCACTAAAATCAGTAAAATCAGTAGAATTTTGATTTTATTGATAATAATTTGATTGTAGTATTTTATTAAATTTATTGACTTCATTCATTCATTTGATTGTATTTTTTAATGAAGAATTCAAATATTTACAATAACAAAGCAATAAATTGAACAAAATCGATAAAATAAAATCAACAAAATCAATAGAACCAATAAAATAAATCAATAAATTGAATAAATTCACTAAATTCAGTACAATTTTGATTTTATTGATACCAATTGGATTTTAGTATTTTATTCAATTTATTGACTTCATTGAATTATTTCATTGTATTTTTTAATAAAAAGTCAAATATTTACAATCGAAAAAATGAATAAATTGAACATAATTAATCGAATCAACAAAATCAATAGAATTAATAAAATAAAATAAATTAATCAAAACAATAAAATCAATAAATTGAATAGAATCAGTAACATTTTGATTTCATCGATGTTCTTTTTATTTATTTTGTTGATAATAAATTGATTTTATCAATCATACTAGGCTCATTCAATTTATTTATTTTATTGATTTTTTTTATTATATTTTTAAATAAAAAATCGAATATTTATACTGATTTTATTAAAAAATACAATGAAATAAATCAGTAAAATAAATAAATTGAATAAAATCACTGAAAACAGTAAAATCAAATTATTATTAATAAAATGAATGAACAACATCAATAAAATCAGTACAATTTTTATTTCATTGATTATAATTTTAATTGATTGATTTTATTCAATTTATTGATTTATTTCATTGTATTTTGTAATAAAATAAAGAAAATCAATATACATTTTCGATTTTTTTATAAACAAATACAATCAAATGAATCAACAGAATTAATGAATTGAATGAAATCACTAAAATCAATAAAATGAACAACATCAATAACATCAACTAAATCAATCAAATAAAATGTATACTGGTTTCACTGATTTCGCTGATTTCATTGATTTGATTGATTTTATTAATTTTATTGATTTTATTCATTTCATCCGTTTCGTTCGTTTTATTCAATTTTATTGATTTTATTCATGTTCTTCATTTTATTGAACTTTTCATAATTATATTCACATTTATCAGCAAGAAGTTGTCATAACTTTACAAATCACTAGTTTTCATAATTTCAGAAATCCCGAAATTTATGCATGAATCAAAGAAATGGTTGATAAAAGAAATCAATAGATTGATAACAATATTTTTGTGTCAAAAATAATAATTTTTGTATTCCTAAAATATATTTTTGGAACTCTTTATTATTGTTTTTATAATATTTATGCACATTAACGATCATCTATTGAAAAAAAAAGAATTAGAAACAAAAAAAAATTTGATAAAGTACGAGGACGCGAACGCGTGATGGCAGAGTTTGTAGCCTAGAACCTAGACCATTAACCTGACGCTGTTTACACTATCGGCTCATACAGTACAAGTCCGATAAGTTGCCGTCCGATAAGTGTACACTCCCCTTTAAACGTCATCACACGCACGGCACGCACACTAATTGGGGTTCTCCCACTACGTGTGCTATTTTGCTTATGATTTGCGCATCATTCTTACGCATGCGCGCACCTAATATCGTGCTACTAGAGGGGGCATCCGATAAGTCCGAAATTCCTAGAATTTTCCGCCCCTACAGCCCCGAAATGAGAAACTTATCGGACTTCTACTGTAATTCGAACCCATAGTCATTTTGCGCGCTTTTCTTGTTCTTGTTCGGACTTCAGAGCATCGGAGCGCGAATTGTACAGCTGGTCTGCATGCCGCGTTTGCTTTGCTGCTCACTATATAATTCTTATGGTCTTCACATACACAGGACATCTTAATTTTTTTCTGCTTTTTTCCATTTCGCGACATATTTCGCAAAATTGAGGTTCACCATCATCAAGTTTTGGGTCGTTGGATATAGGACGACCTTTGAAACGCTTCTTGTGATGTCAGGATTGTGAGTGAAAAAATAAATTTGCGAAATGTTCTCGCCGTTCAAATGCTGTCTTCACCAGATGCTTTGCATCAAAGGATATGGGAGCATTTTCTAATCGACCTCTAACGCGTAATAAGCTTTGTTTATCAAGAAAAGGGTTGAGCGTTTTTAAAGAGCCTATTTTTGGAATTTCATCTCTTTTAAGAAGAACTTGTTTCTGCTTTTTAAATTCAGTATTCTGAGTTTCTTTTAGAAAGCAAAGTCTAGCCGGTAAAGGATAATTAAATAAAAGTCTGAGGTAAGTCTGTTAATTGAGACTGATCCAAGAAGTTAATCAATTAAAAATTAAATAAATGTGGAATTACTTTATGTAATTCAAGACAAGAATGTTGAAAAAAAAGAAAGTAGATCCACGTTTGAAACAGTTGGTGGTCCTGAAAAGGACCGATTGTTTTCGTGAGTTTTTTTTTAAATAGTTGGTAAGGCTCGATATTTTTCAAGTAGATCACTCTACACACCTTTTTGCACGTGGTGGTAGGTGCGGAAGTTGGTGCAGATTTAAGAACGTCTAGGGTGACCTGGGGGGAATCGGAAGGTAATTGAGACGGTGTATTCCGTGATAAAACGGAGGGTTGTCCTGTGGGTGGTATAGGTGAATTTAACCGTAATGGTACAGGATGTACCGTCGACGTCTTAATTGTAGGCCTAATAGCACGGAATGTGTAAAATGTCCGCCCCTTGGGAACGTTCCAGGAACGTTCCACTGGAACTTTCCAAACATAAATTAACGTTATTGTTATTATTATCAATAAAAAACGCGTAAACCGTAAGTGATAGGTCAAAATCGATGTCAATTCATCCCTGTCGGACCGGCCGAACGGAACGGATACGCTACAGCGTATCCTTATAGTATCCACATCGTATCCTCTCCGTATCATGCAAGAAAACCTCATTAAAAAAAGAAAGATGAACATTTTACTTGTTGAAATTCGGATTCTACATGAAACTTTGCGTTAAAAGGTCATGGAGTAATCGCAATAGTTTTTCTTGCAACATTAAAAACTTTTAGAAAATATATTACTTATCGATAACGTCGGCTGTAGGCGACTTCAAACGCATCGTCGTTCCGGATCAGTTAACGGCAGCCTATTAAGTGCTACTGAACGACGATGCGTTTGAAGTCGCCTTCAGCCCACGTTATCGATAAGTATTCTATTTTTTTTAAAGTTTTTAATGTTGCAAGAAAAACTATTGCGATTACTACGTGACCTTTTAACGCAAAATTTCACTTAGAATCCGAATTACAACAAGTGAAATGTTCATTTTTTTTAATGAGTTTTTCTTGCATGATACGGAAAGGATACGATGTGGATACTATAATGATACGCTGTAGCGTATCCGTTCCGTTCGGCTAGTCCGCCAAGGATGATAAGGATATCATATTATAGTTTAGTATATGCGGTACTCAAAACTCAAAAATGACATTCATTCTTACCTATCTCCTACGGTTTACGCGATAATTGTTGATAAACACAACAATAATGGAAGGTTCCCTTCAGGTCCAAGTGGAACGTTCCCAAGGGCGGACATTTTACACGTTTCGGGAACATTCCAGTGGTACGTTCCGAAAGAGCCCGCGGAACGTTCCGTGCTATTAGGGAGGTATATTCGATTTCGCAATCGAGAGTGGAGGGGGGCTCTCTGGACATGAGGAGGATATCCAAACTCCAAGATGACTGGGGGTAATTGTCGATGGTGATCCCCAGTGGTGCGATTAATTCGGGGGAGAGTTCATGCCCGATCGTTCGTTCGGGATGTTCGTTAGCGGGGAGTAATCCGGAGGTATCCACATAAGAGATTATGGGTAACCGTCGTACGGGACAACCCAATCTTGCTGCAGAGGGAATGGTCGATTCCTGGGTGGTAAGGAACCATAAAGGACTGCCGGGCAGTGTTCACAGATCGTGGGAGCTGGCGGCCCCCACCACGACTCCC
>CAKNXH010038585.1:0-46044 GCA_932178445.1 Andricus quercusramuli | reverse complement strand
GCAAAGAAAATAAAAATTAAATCATTAAAAATTATCTTTCATTTCTTTTTTACCGTAAAAGTAAATTAAGTTCGAATTCCATCTCCGGGTAGAGTTGAGTGCGCTTATAGTTCGCGGAATGTCTGCCAGTTTGCAGCACTTGACAGGCCGATCTGAGAATTGCCCCAAATATAAACTATCACAAACTCATTCGAAATTAAAAAACTAATGCTTTAAATATTTCTCAGCAATAAATAATAAAACCTGGAATATTTTATATTCTCTTTGCAACATTTTTTAATTTAAAAAGTAATTAAAAATCCTACCTCATTTTAACGGAGAGAATTAATTATAATTTTTAATCAGAAAAGCGCTGATTAAAAGAGCAATGATAAACAAGTCGTAATTTAGGAAAAAAAGTTCCCATGTGTGGAGGAAAGTAAAAGAGGAAAAAAGGGTGTTATGGGAACGTGTTGGGTCGTCGAGGTTATTTCTATCTCGAAAACTTTTAATCGGTTTCTGATAACCTGCGTCTATATGTCGGCCGGGACTTATAAATAATTTTCTATACTTTCTCGACTATCGCAATGTCGTCCTTTTTCTTCCTCTTATTTTTCTTTCCTTCTCCTTCCCCTTTCACGTCGCTCTCGATATCTTTCGCTCGACCGCTCATCCGAAAGAAGCGCCATCTGCAGATACTCCTTCGACCGATTTTGAGACAGTTCTGTAATTCGTGAAACTTCCGACAAAAGTCGAACATTTGACCAAAATGGAAAAAAGGGACGAGAAACATGGCTAGGAAAAATCTCGAGATGTTGTACACCCGAGAAAAATAGTCTTTTGTAGATATAGCGACATCCTCAAGGAGAAAAAGAGACTTTCCTCCTGGGTGGCGTTGAAGCGCTTTTCCACCCTCGAGGAATTTTCACTTCCTTCACTCACTGATATTTCGCTCGAGTCTCCGCACTTCGGAATTTCTCGGCTGTGAATCGTTTTGAGATCAGAGGGAACGTTTCGTGCCTCTAACGAGAGGAAAAAATCGTTTTCAGGAGGTAAACATCACTTTCCTCTGCAAAGATTTAAACTTCTCTAAAGAAATCTCTTCTAACATTTTTTAAAACATTTGTCGATATGCAATTTTATTTGAAGGACTTTTAAATTTTTCAGTCTATTTGTCACGATTATTAATATCGCAGCGCAGTCTCTTGACAAAACGTGAAATCAAGAAACACGCAGAAAAGTGTAACTAGTTTGTATTTCCAAAGTTATAGCTTGAATAACTAAATTGCAAAAACGGGACAGAAAGTCAGCGAAATACGCGACGGCAATGACGCGTCAGCCGGGAAATATTAAATTCGTTGTTCTCTCTAATTAAACATGAGGTGGGTGCTCGTTCGGAAATGAAAGTTATGGCCCACCGGTTATATAGTCCGGGGGTGTGATCGTGGGTTTGATATTATAAATTATATGTGTGTGCATATATATTGCGCGGACAATCAACCTCCGGTACAGTGAGAATCAGGGAGCAGGGTTTTATGTATATCCGAGGAAATTTTATGTCTTATGTGCCCAGCCGGAATTTCGCTTCCGCCGGCTTGACTCCCCTGCGGAAATACACGTTATTACGACATTACGACAGTTTGGCTTTCATGTTCCTACAAACATGCATCCACGATGGGTAATAATTAACCAGAATTATTATCGCAATAAGCAACCTTTGTGAATGTTTAGACTTCTGGAAAACTCAACATCCTAGTCGAGTACTTTAAGATTTAGAATCAGGGATTATCCATTCTGAATCACTATGAAAGCAGAAAATTCTCTCAGAACGTCTTTATTTTGGACATTTTTCCTAAGCACCTAAAAAAATTATAAATGTTTAGAGAAAGGACAGCTTATTAATATTTCTAACGTAGCAAAGTTAATTCTGAGAAGGGATCTATTAACATAGAAACGAGCTCGTTCCGGATGTTGGCGTGTGAGTTATATCACTGCCCACTCTAGCCTTTCTTCTCGTTTTTTTTTGTGCAGAATCTGCAGATTTTTAAAAGGGCGGGAGCAAAACGCCGACTGAGGGTCTTTTTCAACCTCACTTACACACGATTTACGGCTGATGTCCAAAAATTATGGAAAACCGAAAATACTAACATGCCCTGAAACTAACCAAAATTCGATAAACGTTTTCCGATAGTAGCCATTCTGGCAGTTTCTTTCTATACCCAAGCATACATAAAACGTCGGCCGTCTCGACGTCACGAACTGCCCATTGTGTTCTCGTTCGTCCTTAAAAAGACGGACACACTCGCCGTTGAATGGGTTGAACTGAGTGGGGATCGTTTTCTTCAGACGAAAATAGAAAGAAAAAAATAAAAAGAATCGCACTGACCCTCTGGATTTCACGACCATGGGGTTTCAATGGTAATATAAAAAATTGACACCCTCGCTATGAGTATCCCGCGTATCCAAGGAAGTCATCTTTGTTCGGACTGAATGCGCGACAGGTTCAAATCAAAACCTTTTCAAACTGATGTCAAAGGAAATCGTAAAATTGTAATTCGTAATAGACTCAAAGCGGTTTATTATACATTTTTACAATCTTTCCAGCTTTTGAGTACTCCATAAAGCTTATCGTGTAGATAGTCAATGATGATTTTCTATTAGGGTGAGTTTACAGAAGCTGGGATTGCCAGTCCACAATGAATTTCTTTATTATTCGAATTTAAAGTCGGCTTAGAAGGAAAAACTGGGAGTTATCGAGATCTAGCTTATAACAAAAGCAGGATGGCGAAAACCGGTTGTTAATCACGAATTTCGTAGGTGGGATAAGCCCGCCGCGCCCCAATCAGCATTATCGATTCTCTTGATTTGGATTTCGATATGGAAACGGGCGGGGCTCATCTTTCAAATTTCCCTTGCCGATTATATTGCACTATCAAATATCCGAAAGTGCAAGACCAAAAATACTTTATTCATCCTTGATTTATCTTGAACGATTTAGCTAATTAAAATATCGTTCATACAGTTTAAATCGATATTTTAAATGTGCACTGTAATTGCACATTTTTTGCAACGAATAAAAAAGCGCTGCGGAACGGAAATCGATGAACACGCTTGATTGGTAATTCAATCTTCGACTGAAAGATTAATTTCTCGCAGGTTATATTCTGAACACGACCTTGAAAGCTCCCATTCCCTTAGCAGCCTGTATCGATACTCTGATATTGAATGAACGGTTAGTCACGCTACGGTTGCCCGACGGTTTTTTTGTGACTTTCATCACTATTTTCTCTCCCCCCTTTTTTTTCTCTTTATTCTTGACGCTGTTGGTGCAATTCTATCGGCGCTGATTCCATTACTGTTCTCTCCAATGGTTGTTTGCAAACTGAAGCAATAACTCCGATGTCCGCGTATTAGCCGCATTATGTCTCGCTACCTATCGTGTGTAGGATTCCGGCACGCGTGTTAGTATCATTTAACCAGAAGATACGACCTGGCTGAGCGAAGCTAACGCTGAAATAATGCGACATCCGGACGCAACATACATATTCTCCCTTTGCCAAACGAACATCGTAGTTCTTCTAACCAAAATAGGAAAACAAGAAGAAAAGAGGGCAGAATCCTATCTGTTTTAATTAGAGGCTCCAACACTAGGGGGCGCTCATGTTCTCAAATCACACACATCTCATTCTTCTCTATTCCCATCGCAGCATATTCCCATGAGAGGTTAATTTAATTAAAACATTTTAAATAATAGTATAGCTCTTACCAGTGCATACACGGTTTTAATTTCCCATCCAGGTGTGGTTTCGAAGGAGCAAATTAATTTCTCGAATAAAGAGTGCTCACTCGTAGCTACCGCTACATTCAAAGTTGCTTCGTTAACGACCAATTAGAAAGTTTCTCGTTAAGGGAGATACTAGCGCCGATCGTCATTGGCTCGCTCGTGTAATACGCTTCCGCACATAATCACACGTACGGCTTCTTTGCCGGCCCTAATTACAACCATGCGTAGCCTAACTGAAATCGAACGATTTATTCCATTTCACTGCTCGTAAATCAACCCGAGGAGTTTTACTAACCGGTTCGTCTTGATTGACCAATATGCCGATCGCAATTTTCAGAATTTAATACCTTCCTTCTCGTATCTTTTTTTTTTTTTAACTCTTCTACCCTTTTTTACCAGCTTGAAGGGCGTCGGGAAAATAGAGTAGTCTCGACGAGTCGTTGGGGCCACTCGAGGTCAGGGTCTCTTTTTTTCAGTGATGCCAGCCAGAAAGGGTGGATGTTGTCCGCCACACAAGAAACCCTTCCCTATCCCGTTACCAACCTGACTTTCCCTCCTTCGAGCATTTTGAAATTTCCGCATTCCAGTTCGCTAAATCACGTCTCACGTTTCCCGCTAGCTCTTTCAGCCCCTTAAAAATTTTTTCCCCTTTTTTTTCTTTTTTGAATTCATGTACCTCACCCTAGTTACACGGCATGCGTGCAGACCAAGACATAAAGCTGGGACATTTTCATAATGAAATTACAGCATGTGTCACCTGCCCAGCACGCAAAGACACTACATTTCGCGCGCTGCTTGTGCACCCAAGCTCTGAAATATCGCATTAGACGCCCTGACGCGGCAACCCAGACTCGTTACGTTTAATTAGGCAAATTTTCAAACCGCCGTCGCCATTTGTCACGATAAAGCCTTATAACGTGAGCTGTCGCGCTTTTCTGCATGTCGCGCGGCTGAGAGTTGCAGTTTATTGTGTTACGGTATTATACGGTATTACCCGTTGTGAACCTGTCCCTTTTTATTCAATTCTGGCTCGAGTTGAAGTGACGGCTAAACTCGACTTTTCATTTGACTGGTGTCAGATATCTTGATACTTTTCCAATAGTAATCGTAATTTCCTTTCATATTGGTACTGTCTGTGCTCAGTTTTTAGAATGTCTCACAATTGCGCAATATAATTTTATGACGCCATCGGGACCCTTCGAGAACTTTGTAGAAACTTAGCACATACATGAACCACTTGAGCTGTCGAATGGACTCGAAGTCTTTACTATCGAAATTAGTATCCAGAAACCCTCTTACCTATCTACTTATTTTAAGGGTAGAACCAACTCTCGGATCCTCCGAATTAGCTCCCAAATCCCGAGTGTGTTTGTCTGATCCTCGAATCCGAGAAAGAGTAAAGCTCTCCTGACCGATCCCCTTGAAAAAAGCTATTCTTCAGTTCAGAAAACTCCTTTCCTCCGCCTCCTTCCTTTTGCCTCCTTTTTTTTATCACTCGACTTTTTTTCCGAGCGTTTTCGTCCCTTGCTGAGTTTCCCGCGCTCGGAGTGCCCGCCGCACAGAGTGTGAGGGAATCTTCATGTAGTCTGGACACTTGTGCACCCTGTATCAGTATTTGTGTAAATCCCACGGTTTCAGCGTGTTTGTGTGAGGGATAATGCGTGCGAACACGAGTAATGTTGCTTGAATGTGCGGTGTATCGAGTTTCGCGGCATGTCTCGACACTTCTTGGCTCGGTACACCCTGCAATTGTATTCGTCCGAGCACGTGTACTTTTGTGTGCGCGTTTCCGTGTGGCGTAACTCTTCGTGGTGTTTTTCCTTTTTCTGTGGCTTCTCCTGGAGAATGCGCCGCTCATAGACCCGTCGCGACAAGCGAGTCCGTATCATCGACTGCACTCACTCACACTTGTATAAATATATAGCGTACGAATGCACGTGGATGAGGCGCACTTTCGACGAGCAATTGCACGAGACGCGACGTGGGAAAAAAGGGAGAAAAAACGAAAAAGGAGAGTGAGACTGGTGTGGGGTATGAACGCAGCCGCTGCCACCGCCTCCTCCTTCTTTGTCGCTTTCGGAAGCGCGACTCCATTGTGACTGTGACTTTATTGAATTTACACTTCTCCGAGCCTCACTAGATTTGCAAATCTGATGAATACATCGATCGTTGACGAAAAGATTATTCTCAAAGAGAGACTATATTTATTAGAAAACCGACTTCTCACTTGCCGACCGTTCTAGAAAATTCTTAACACTTTGACGGGATTCGAACTTTCGTAATCGATACCAATCTAGTTCTCTGTTCCGAAATCACGCTGTATTTAAGGACTTGTGCAGCCGAAACTCGATCGGCGATTCAGCACGTTTCTCTTTCATTGGAAGTTACCCCGCTGCGGTACGCCGTAAAGTTTTCGTAGGTGGACCAACTTGTCTGGGAGGCTGGGGATTAGAAACTTTTAGATCCCGTCGTTAGAATTTCGGGGAATAAGCAGCAGGGAACTTTCACAAACTGACGCTAGAAGAGTGGCATTGATAACTAAACAATTCTCCGATTCCGGCATCTTTTTATTCGTAAATTTATTTCGCCATGATAGTGGGAACGGGAAAGAGGTTCTTTGTTACTATTCGTGATTTTTGACTCGTTCATGCTGAACATGAAGTTCCTCGGGAACGAGGGATGGAATTAAATAAAAATCACGCGAACTAGAGATTTGGACTGCACGCGTTCCTTTATACGTAGACTCGCGGTTGGCATTCTGTTCTGCATGCAAATAAGGCGTGGATGAGGATGGGGACACGGAAGACGGGAAAGAGATTTCGGTGGGAGCCTTGTCGAAGGCAAGCCAAGAAACGAAACGGAAGGAAGGCTGCATTTATTAAACTCAGTGCAGACGTGCTCCCATCTACACGTACATGTACCTACATGTGAAATACAGCAGCGATACCCTCTTCATCACCAGCTCGTGAGTTCTTCCACCACAAACTCTCTGTTCTTTGCACTCGCCTGATGAATCACCTGAAATTGAAATACACTTCTTTTAAGGTCCACTAAAAGTTGATTTGCAAATTCATTGATAATCAGAATCAGTACCGTTTCCAAAGCCTTGTTAGCTTTCCGCGAATAGACTTAGTTGAGCCCTTCCCTTCCGCACCAGCTTTAATTGCAGACCTTTATTTCAAATCCTAATCGCCCCTCTTGCAAGCAATAAATCGTCAGCCCGAAGAAGGTGGTGAGCGCATTTGCACAGAATGGACCGGCACACAATCCCTAAGCTCATCCACTACCCAACACGGAAGACGCCGCAGTCGCACGCCAACAAAGAAATTGGCTCTAAGTGCCGCTAGAAGCTTTTTAATTGGGTCTCGCGAAGCCGAAAAATTACCGAAAAATAATGGCCACCAATTTGAAATTCTAATCGGTACCCCTTCCCGCGGATAAATCGTTGTCTTCCGCTGGATTCGATTTGCCACGCGGCTTATCCAAAACGCACCTATGGTGGGTATCCGTACACAAACAATTAATCAGCTGAGTATACGTGTTAATAGAGTGAGACAGGCGTGACTGATTCATTATGAGACTGTAATTAAGTCCCGACATTAGCATACCG
This sequence comes from Andricus quercusramuli, assembly GCA_932178445.1. NCBI lineage: Eukaryota > Metazoa > Arthropoda > Insecta > Hymenoptera > Cynipidae > Andricus > Andricus quercusramuli. The sequence continues at coordinate 38,671 of CAKNXH010038585.1, read as the reverse complement.
ACCAGCTCCACCACCACCTCGATCCGCGAGATCCCCGTTCGCCAACGACTGGAACGACTTGACCCGCCCCACGGAAAGGTACTTCCTATGCTAACGAGGTCGCCATCTCCAGGACCTGGTGCAGAGATCGTTCGAGGCAAGGCAAAAAAAAAAAGAAACAGAGCTCCCATTTACCTCATTGTAGGAGTTATAAGGACTGCTATATCCCGACCATTAAGACCGGACCAACGTATCTCTTAATTAGCCAACGAAAGACACTACCTCGGGGATCCTGCTTATCAATTCTCCTCTCCCGGATCCTTCTAACTCTCCTTCCACTCCTTTTCCTCCAGTTCCCTCCTTCTTACTTTTATTCCCACCAGTTTAGTCGCACCGCTGAATCGCTCCTCTGATACTTTATTGCGCTGATTTTTCAACCCCTTTGTCGGGTTCGCTCCACCCAATCCCTATCGCTTACGCTCTTTCATTTCTAACACATGTGCTACGTGAATCGGTAAAATATCACCCGACTTCCGCCAGCTTCAGCCTTTTACAACCAAAACAATATTTCAGATATTAAAACCTATAACTATTTTGAAATGTATCCTAATTTCAAAATTGCCTCGAATCAAGCAGTGGATCAGCTTTTATTTGTACAAGGGGAGGTGGAAAGTCAATATTTTTTTACCGCTGATAAAAAAGACATTATCGCAATCTGCTGCCGTACTGCATTTTACAGGGAAAGTAATTTCCCTCTTTTTTATGAATAGGAGGGTTCATCCTCGCAAAATTCCGCGAACAATGTAGAAAAATTTGCGTGCGCGGCTTTGTGGAAAAGGGAGGAATTTACAAAAAAAATAAGGATGGTGGAATTAAAACTAGAGAAGCGCGCGAAGAGCGGTAATTCTTCGCTCCGATTAATAGTTCTGCCAATAAGATTAATCGCCAGTGATTTTCTTTGTGGTTTTCAGCACGTTCGGGAGGAGGATGGAGGAGCTGGAGACGCTGGAGAGCACGGAGTGCCCGGACTGCCCCGGGCCACCCCCTGAGTTCCGGCTGCCGCCACCCCCACGGCCGCCCTTTCTCACCGAGGGTACATTTTGTTCTGAGGCACCTCTCGCTGAACTAGAGGACTGTGTCGCCATTCCGGTGAGTACATTTTTTTTTTTTTTGATTAATTAGGTTGTAGATAGTCATTAGTCAACGTGTCCCATCGAATTACACTTCGATAAGCAAAGACACGGGTCGGAATAAATTAAACAGAAACGATTTGTCTATCCAAAGTTGTCCGGATCGATCTCATATTTTATACTCTTGCACAACTTTATCTGTTCCATCAACGAAATATAATAGTGGTCCACTCGAGGAACCGGTCTAAGATAGACGATCCCCCCCTCGATGAATAATAATATACTGATCGCAGACTCTATTGTAGAGTGTCGCCGTTAAGTGATCGCCGGGGCGGATTCATTCGACGCCTATTAATTTGAAGGAGCCGGTTTCTCGGCGTTACATCGATATCAGCTGCTTTCGTAGAAGCCGTCGGATATCGGGGCCTCAAAATCATTAATTCTCGGCGTAATTTCCTATGAATCTCCGTTACTTCTCGTGTAGAACAGGCTGCACATGCTTTTGTAGCTCCTTCCGGCAAGTTATCGATTTCAGTACGGTCGACGCTCTTACGAGAAGGCGAAAGAGTTATTTCTCACCGATGCCGGCATGGTCTATCTCAGAAACGCCTCCGGATTTCCGAAAATCTTGAACTTTCCGAATAAAATTCAGTGTCAGGACTTTTGAGAGAGGAAACTTTGAAATTATGTTGTCGGCTTCTGTAACCTCTACAGATATCGATGATTGATATAATGAACACTAGGATGTCAAGATTATTACCCCAGAAATTGTGAAATTTTCTAACTGTACCTAATTTTGGGGATTGTTTCTCGACTTTTTCCCCCGTACAATTCCGAAAGTTGGTTCACAAAATAACTAATTTTCACGGGCTGCTTCATTAACCGTCAGCATACAGATCCTTGTTCAGCGATTTGTTTCTGGATTGTTAAGTACTTCCAAACCACCCTTACGGAATGAGTAAACCAATCCCTAAACAACGATTAGGTTGTTAAGTTAGGGTCTAGTCCAGTCTCACATTTATCAGTACCCAAAATCCTTCCTACTTGGAGAATTGTTTGTGGATTCGTGAGCTGTTCCCAGAATCCCTCGTGGTCTCGCAAACTCAAATACACAATCACTCAAAATCCTGAAGACTCTACCCTAAATACACCTGAATTAGTCGCCTGAATTTGCCACGATCTGAAATCCTTTTAGTCCTCTAAAACCCTGGTGACATCCCAAGGGTTACTACACTGAAGTCCAGCAATCAATGATATAAGGCAATGGAATGAGATGCACGATACTCGACAGTGTAACTCCCATCGGATTGTCCGGGGAATAATTAAGAGAAGCTTACATACACACCTGCAGACGTATTCCCCACGGGGTGATGAATTCACTGCAGGTAAATTCCCAACGATACCCCGCGGGAGATGTTCGCCCTTCCCTTCGATTCTCCCATGCCTCATAAACCAGAATCGATATCCAAGTCATAAGGATACGGGTCAGCTCCCTTTGTAAAAGGATATATAAAGCCTTCTGTCCTTTGAAGATGAGCACTTACTAATCCCCAATTCGACACGTGTCCTATTTAACGAAGAGGTATAATGAATTTCAGTCAGCGGCTTGGAAACAATTAGTATATTTTCGACAAGGATACTCTTCCGAAACTGATTTGCGTGTTTGCTTTATTTTCGGAAGCGCATAGATATTTTAAGGGTATCATGGAATGAGTAATTAAAATCAAACTGAAGCTGAGGGTAAAACTGGTGAAGATGAAAGTGTAAATGTAAACGACATAATAGTTTAAACAAGAAATATAACACGTTTCGTTACCTTTTTTTTTTTAATCGTACACTCGATCCGTATTTGTTTTGCAGTTTTCAATCCGCCCTTGAAGAAAGTATTTACATACATTTTCCGCTGGTGAGACTTGTTTGGTTATCAACTTGAAACGTGCGAAGCGGAAGTGCTCGATCGAATTTGTGTCTGGGAAACAAAGGTGGACGCACCGGGAAAGCTTATGTGAAACCCAATGCGGGGATTGATTCACTACAAAGTGGAAAGACTTCGATAACAAATGAAAAACGTGAAAAAGAGTAGATGGGAATAAAAAAAAATTGTGAGTAAAGGGAAAGAGGGAGTGGTGCAGTTCGTCCTACAGATAGACAGATAGAACTCGTATTATGTTGGAGTGGCTTTTCTGGGATGGGGCGGCGAGAAAAATAGAATAGCATTTCAGACATTTTCCCTCTGTTTCTAAACGTTATGTTTCTTCCTTGAACAGTAGAGGAGAGATCTCGGTGAGAAACGCGAAAGTCGTCTTTTGCCATTCATCGCGTAAAATTTCATTGAAATTCCTGACAGTGACAGGTTAGTTTATGCTTGTGAAATATACTTTTAGAGAAAGGATGTACGAATGCTGACATTTTATAGACGGAACATCCTGTAGTAAATTGAGCAAATTATTAAAATGGGAACATTTACTGCCAGTTCTAATTCAAGACTCCACTTTGGAGGTTTTAAATGTCGGTATAGGTTGGTAACAGGAGTCTTGAAATTTGCAACTTCATCAGGCAGCATGGTTCGTTACACTCTCGTAATAATATGTCTAATTAATAAACTGGCGAAACTCAAGACAGGTATAGTAACGACCGTCGCTTTATTTCCGTTCTTGAGTCGCAGGGAATGAACGGAGACACTGTAGATGTCAACAGCGACGACGGATACCGGTACAGACTCGCTTTTGAGGCTACTGAGCAAAAAAAAGTTGCCCGCTTAACCTGACAAGCGCCATCATGCCCTCATCTCCAACCTCCTGCCCCTTCTTTCCTCAGTTTTTTGTAACTCTTTCCTCTTCCGCTTGTCCGTCGTCGTGGACCACCTCCAGAGCAAAAAGTATCTCCTATTAATAGAAGACACGTGTCCCCTTGCCAAATTTCTGAACCTGCTTCATTATCGCCAAATTTACATCTTTACGCACAATTTGGAAAGCACCTCTGTTTGAAGTTCTATCATCAACCCTTTTGTCATTCCAATTATAGTTCTGACAATTTCCGACAAATCGTGAAATCCAGTGTCAAAATTACACGAGGAAGATCCTCTCTAGCTCAATTTTAATGCGATAAAACGGTAAGCCGAGAGCAATTATTTAGATAAGGGACATTAAGGTAGAGAGGAAGGAGAATATGGAAAGGATGGGTAAAGGGAGTGGGAAAAGGGCGAGATGAATCTTATTAAAGCGATTCGCAAGTTGCCCAAGTTCAAACTCTTCAAACTTACTCCTTCCCCAACCTCTTTCCCATTCTCTCCGTTGCTCTTTCTGCTTCCTCCACTTTCTTCGCTTTGCATACCTCTTGTTATTATGGTTATTACGATCGTCGAAGTACTCCTGGGAACTCAAAAATTTTCGCAGATGACAATGAAAGGTATTTTATTTTAGTGGACTGACACTTTTTCAATTAAAGAGAACGGTAAAGGGATATAGGATTCAATTTGTCATGTAAAATTTGATTATTCAATGAACTTTTCATTAGAAATAGTTACCATTACATTTTATCACGTGCTAAAATTATTTTAATTCCTCATTAAAATAGAGGGGGAGGGGTAGAGTTAATATAATATTTATTTTCCTCATTATGCTGTTATCGTCGTAAATTCAGATACATAAAATCTGAAGTGGAGCATCCTCCATGCACATAATCAGGAGCTCGAGGAGATTGGTAATTAAAAAGCTCGGATTAATATAGTCTGCACGTAAGTAGTCTCTCGAGTTTATTAGACAGTCTCCGAGTTATACACAGTTTATTAACCCCCTTCCTCTCCTCTCCATTCCTCCCTTTCCTCTATGTAGTAGCAGCGCAGAGTTATTGCGAGTGGGTGGACGGACCGAAGAGGGGGAGGGCCGTAAGGTATATTTTACGATATTCAAAGCTTAAATCCAGTCTTTTACCCGCTGTCGCTGAAGCGTTATATAACTTTGCAAAGAAATTCCCAGGACGAATCTTGAAATACGTGGGAAATGAAAAAAACTCTTTTTCCTTTTTTCACATTATTAATATAATTGAATAAAAATATTGTTCAAATACTCAGTCACTTTTTGCATTCGTCCTCTGCCTTCTGGAATTTGAGACTCGTTTATGTTTCTTGCACACGAAGAAGTAAGCAGAGGCGAAGGACGAACTTGTGCAAAACTTTAGATTAACTCGGCGGCATAATGCGACGAGAGCGGGCAATTGAACAAGTTTGGATTTGAGTTATGGCTGTGGGGTTATCCCTGCCCGTTGGCCATTCCGCGGCGAAGGTCGTGGAATGGGAATACGCGTGAATCCGGCCTTGAGAGAAGGAAGGAAGGCGGAAAGGAAGAAAGAGACAGAGAAAGGGACAGATAAGGCGGAGAAAAAGAAATGGAGAGGCAAAGGGGAAAGAAGAAGCTGGCAGTGATACGTTTTGCGCCCGGAGTCTCTTTATTACGCCTGGGAATCCGCTTTGTTTCTGCCGACGTCCCGCGGGGGTGGGGTGGAGGAGCCATGAAAAAAAGAAGAAACCAGTTAAGAATCCTACTGTAGTTTTGCTCTTCCGAACCGTAACGAAGACTGAAAAAAAGGGTGTGACCGGCGCAAGAACTTGCGCAACTTCACTCGGTATCCCTTAATACATGACTTTTCAAAAGGAATTTTTGAATTTTCAGCGACTGACTTAGCAACGCCCTCAAGAGAACAGCCCCTTCTCACTATAGGTTGAACCCCGTTTTTCTCTGCATTTTTTTCTGGAGCGAGGAATTTAATTTTCCGGCTATTTCACCCAATTTAGAAATTGAATCAGAATTAAGTAAATGTTTACCTAATTAGAGCTTGACCCCCGCAGCAAATTAAATACTCCTTGGAGTGAGATTCCAAAATTCTGCGAATCCAATTACGTGTTTTCCTGGCGTGCGCCGCGTTCTGCCTTCCTCCCTCTTTGCGCCGCAAGAGGACAGAAGTGGAAGAGATAAGAGATTGAGGGAACGGGGTGGTCCCGGTAAAATTCAGTTAATTAAGCTGGGCTCGTTTCGAACAGCGCCGCGAAACGCGCGTCGTTATAAATACTCTGCGAGGCACGTCGACGTGGCAAATCGATGCTCGACCGAGCGGGCGAGACTTATTCGTCTTTTTTCCCCTTTTTGGTTAGGTTTCGCTACAAGACTCTCACAACCCTTCCCCTTGCACTCAATCATTTACACTTTAGATAATTCGGAAACTCCTGTCCATAGCTGGAAAGCCTCGCTTACTTTCCGTCCACTATTGTCTTAAACACGCCCTCAAGAGTATAGACCCCCCCTATTTTAACCCGTCATCAGTAATATCTCCGCCTACAGTATTTGAACTTATTTAAGTAGCACCACCCACTTTGTAAAATACCGCCCCCTTACTCCCACTTCTCAAGTAACCACGCCCATGTTTATATATTCTGTCTCACTTGATTACAATTAGAGCTTCACCTGACCGAATTAAGTAGGTACCTGCGTCCTACGACAATCTGTCGATGTTTCGACGTGGTTTGGGAAAATCGGCCGGGCGTATGTCTGTATATATGTGGGTATGTTTCTGCACCAGACGAACAGCATTAGACTCTCCATGTCCTAATCTACGTAAAAGGTATAAATCATATACTCACTATAGCACACACGTCGATGCCGCGAGGTTTCACGCGAGTGGTTATCGCTCTACATAAATCAGTCGCTAATCCGCCGTTTCGCATGACCCCACCTCACATTCCCCCACCATAACTGGTACGCTGAAACATTACAACTACAATTTATCCTCTTTTAGAAACAACCTTGTGCTCACTTTTCTGTACTTAAACTATAATTTCTTCTGCTGTTCTTCTTCTTCTGCTTAAGCCATTTGTTTCTATATCCACCTTCTGTTACTTTGAAATACTAATTACACAACATCGATAATTTAGTATTTCAAACAATTCTTTCATTTGCGTTACTCGAACCCTCGACGGTCTGAGCTTCCGGGATTTAGAGCCTATCTATTATTTTGAAAGTTCCGATTTTGGTTTGACTGTGTAAAGCTTTTTCTACTTGCCAAAGCTATTATCATGCGTATTAGCAGGATTTTCTCCACGCGTGCTCGTGTAACCGCCAGTAGATTATGCACGCATCTTGCTCGTTTATACGGCCACGTTCGACATTTTCTCTTACTTTTTCTCACTCCTCTCATTCGTCACCGCTCCTTAAAGCTAGCGCAGTGCGGTGCCCGGATTATAATTAGAGCCCCACCAGGGCCGTATTAAAACAGCCCCAAACCAGAGGGAGGAGTACCGCACGCACGCGTTTATCTGCATGTATATTCCGTCTGTTTATTCAGCGGTTCGCTGACGACAGGACCACGTGGAATACGTGCGCCAGTTTCTCCTGGTACGTATCACTGCGAGCGAAGTTTACTCGGAAACGTGAAGTCGTGACTCGACTTCTGGGGCTTCCTGCTCTAGGGACGCATCTCTCATGTTTTTCCTTTCTCGAATTTAACTGTTATCTGTATTTTTTTTTGTATCAAGTCTCTTCCCTTTCAAGTACGAATTCCCTGTGTATAGTCTCAATTTAATTAAACTCCTCTAGAAACTCTCTCTACATTTCAGCCCCTCGCTAAACTCTTTTATTTTCGATTATCTCGCCTCTTAGCTTTTCCGGCTAGCGGGATGGTTTTTCATACCGTTAATCTTCTGAAATGCTGGCCAGCTTGACAAACAAGTTTCCGTACGCAGTTGGTGCACAGTTTTCGAGCCACTCGAGCGTAATACAGACTCGCATTCGGAGGTCGGTTGTACGAGGGTGTAAGTTGTTCGCACGAGACTGGGAGGGAAACGGCCGCAAGAGAGGGTGAGAAAGGAGAGCTCGTTTACGTGTATCCAGAATAATCAGGGGAGGGTCGAGGATCGTAACGAGGGTGTCGCAAAACCGCAAGTTTAAACCCGACGTACGACACCAACCCGTCATGCGTTACGAGGTTCCGGACCCCAACTGTCCTAAAACACACCCCCACATCTCAACTAGAAACACAAAACTAGGGATATGTCGCACGAGGAAGCGGAACTCGGCTCTAAAATTTCTCGTCTGCGAGACTCGCAAAATATACTCCGGAATTCATGACACGAGTAGCTTTGTTTAAGTCTGCTGGGATAATAACCTGTTCGAAATGAATATTAAGATGCCAGGAATTTAATTAATAGTCCTCGTGCTTAATTTTTCAAGTTCGACTAGAAAACACAGGTACCATTGGCGAAACGAGTTGCATCGTTATAGGAAAATAATTAGTCTGCGACGCGCTGCCGATCGATTCTTGGCGAGTCTGAAGCTGCTCGAAAAATAAAGAATCGAGATGAAAGTGCACGTATCGCGCACTCTCGACTAAAGGGAAAAGAAAAAATGAATAATAGAGGGAAAATAGTGCGTGATGCGTCGCGTTCGACGACCTGGAACACACATAGCCGCAGCCAATTAACCCTCGTGTAATTAATAACCCGCGCTGGCGATGCCGCACACGTTGCGTAGAATCCTCCGAGGTGGCGAAGGTTGGTTGGGGGGGGGCGTCAGCGGCATAGCTGGGAATTTATAAATGAAATTTGTGATTGATTGCAGCAACTTGCGTGGTACGCACCTACCATCAAAAGTAGCGATGTTCGTTATTTCCACACAAAGTCGCCTCCAGCGCGAAAAAATCTCGACACACATCTCTTTCTGGTTTAGTTATTGCTAAAGTGAAAATGGGACGGTCGTTCATTTCTGAAGCAACCAGAATTCATCATTGTAGTTGAAACTTCCCGATATTTTACAGAGGAGTGTGTTAAATTTTTTAATATTTGAGAACGCAGGGAAGTTGGTTTCATGCGAAGAAAATGAAGATATGTTTCAAATAATAGAATGAGGAGGACCTTCTCGCAGAGTAGATTGGGGTTGAGTCATCAAATCTCTGGCAACAGGAGCTCGTAAAACTTTTATCGTCAACGACAAGCTTCCCGTGTCACCTCGTGCATATGAATAATTTAATTCTCTTGACACCGTCAACGCCACAATTCACTTCCCTATACCCTTGAATTTCTGTGATAGACGTTACTGGAGCCAAGATCGGAGTTGGTACTGAATCGACGCGAGGTCAGAGGTCGAATTTAAACCTCTCAGGAATTCCATTCTCTCCCCGATGTTCGTCAGACTCTCGACATTTCGAGAAGGTCCTCATCCTCGTTGCCTAGAAATTAATACCACTTCTAACTCGCTAGACACGCGGCTACTCCTGAAACTTAACCGCGTCTTGCCTCGCCTTCGGGAGCTTCTAAACTTCAGACCACGTCATCTATTCTCACCCCTCATCGGAATACCAAGAGATTCTCATGAAAATAGGTTAGAGAGATCGCATCGAGCTTGTTTGATTAGGAAATTGGAAAATTAGACTTAGAGGGCCAAAATTAAGTTTTGAAATTGAAATTCAATTTACCTTGCAAGAAAAATCATGAAATTCAAATCCGAAAGTTTGGTACAATTATAAAAATTTTTTCAACTATTTCGTATTCCCTCGTATGCAAGTTTAAAGAGACCGATCAAGTTACCTCTCTCCAGAAACGTCTTTCGTAACGAACCTGGCGAGAGTTAGAAGTGGTGCGATTTACCGAGGAATCTACGAACCCGTACTCATCGAATTCTAGCATCTGTGAGTGGAAACTTACTCGATAAGCTTTTCCCCAAGTCTTCTTGAAGTAATACGAGGTACCGAGATCCGTGAGTGGCTAAGTGGCGCTAAAGTCGTTATTCGCCGCTCAACTGGGAACTACTAATCCAAGCACGTGTTCTGAAACCTTTGATTAAGAATTTAATAACGAGCTATCTTTGTGATGATCGTTAAATGGAAACCACTTTAAATTTGCCTTTTTTATTTGAATTTCGAAAATCTAATCGCTAAATATAATAGAAAAATCAAGGTTCAAAGATCTTTTCTCTAACGATTCTAGAAAATGTACGCGGTTATAACGATACGTTTAAGGGTTGAATTTAGGGATGAAAGCGATAAGAGAAACTATGAGAATATATTGGCAGTACCGCCGGAAGGCTGTGACTGAGGCCACGTACAATAATCGTGGAAATAAGGGCGGCACGTGTTATGTCGATATCTTTCGACGGATGACGTGAAGAGTCTCAGTCTCTGGACGTGCACGCGTTGAACGTTTATCGATATTGTTTGTCTCACTTACTGAAATGTGACAAATTCAGAATCTTATATTTTATTTCACAGGATTAAATTTTCACTTTGCTGATAAAATTCAGTTCACCTTCTTTTATTCCCTTTGAATTCTTTTTTACTTTTCCGTTTCCACGACCCTTTCTTTCGATTTTCAAGATTAAAGGGAAGGCCACACTTTATCGTGGCTCTTGACCTAACGACCTCTTTGGCGGTTTTACCTCTCGTAAAGAGAATAGCAGGGATTAAAACCTCTCTGGGAAATACGAATCGCTATTTTCGCCACAAAAAAAGAGAATTTAATGAGATTGAGAGTTATAATTAAAATTACAGATACAGAAATTCGAAGTTGAGTTTCCTATCCAATAAAAAAGTTAAATTTCTAGTTTTAGTTCAAGAGGGAAATGCATTACAAGTTGGGTTATTATAAGTTTGGTATTGAAATGTTTCATGATGCGAATATAATCGAAAGAGGGAAATTCATGATAGTGTGCGAGAGATCTCAATATCTTATATCGGTGGGTGGGTGTAAAAAGGGGATCTTGAGGTTTCACTGTAATCTCACGCGAACAATGTTACCGACTTCAACGCTCGTTACACGCAACGCGTAATTCTCTTTTGAAAGAGCAAGAGTGATGGAGAAAAAGAAGTTGGCCGCAGTTACTGAGATTCATTTGCGAGCTTTCTGCCTCTCGAAAATGCACTAGAATAACAATATCTTCCATGAGAAATCCTTAATTACACAGTTGACACAATGACACTCAACAGCATCATTAAAATTTATTTAAATTATAACCAGTCTCGAGTTTTTTTTAACATCATCAGAAAAAAGTAACTATCAATTTAAAAAGTCTAATATAACTTCATTAAAAAAAAATTTTCAACACTCTGTGGAGCTAAGTTAATCACTAACTCACGGTCGTTGACTCACGTTAATGTTCGTCGATGTGAAAATGCATTTGCTTCTTTCCGAATATCAAAAACAATTCAGCACTTGTTTCCGAAAGAAGGGTTGACAATTCCCCTCGGAGTGGAAAAAGATAACGAGTACACGAGGGTGAATTCTAGGAATCTATGAACGATCCCCGTTAGCACGAAACGACCAGGCGATATTAAAGCCGCTCAGGAATGTTACTTTCATAAGGACCCCAAACTTCTTGAATTTTCATCCTAATGGAAGTCATTTATTTATATTAGTTACCTATTTTTAAATAATTTATTGCGTTCTCAGAAAAACAGGGGATGTCTCGAAAATAAAAGTAATGAAGATAAATGAAGATAAATGGATATGAGGGATGAAAATTGAACTAAATTGACAAATAAGGACAAAGTAGATATTTCCTGTCTATTTTCTGCCCTAAAAAGGCCTATAAAATCGATTCATTGCTTTCACTTTCTGCCATTCCGCCTTTCTTTAATCCGTAAAATAGGAAAGGGATTTCTTCGCGTAACTCTCGCCCTTATCGCGATATCCAATTTCAGGATTATCCATAATAAATAAGCCATCGAGCGATTCCTCCCGCGTAATGGCTAATACGTGTAGCAAAGGGGAAAAAAGGCAATTCTTGAGGGACCGCCGCAGTTCCCGTCGAATCGATCCAAGTCAATCTTTATTAGGCGATAATTTATGACCGTTCAAGATACAAGACTAACCTTTCTTATACTTATTTTTCATCCTTTCACTTTGAATCATTTTATAAATTCGATTTTAAAAACAATTTTAAAACTTAACAACGGTTTTTTTGTCATTCAGTTTAAAATACAATTGTAATTGAATGCAACCAATTTAAAAGCGTGACGATAACTGCAAGCGAACGTGCAATGCAAAAGAAAGTGTAGTTCGGGGTGGAGGTCTATACAACGAATAAGTGGGGTGCGACGCTTTCGACGCGAGTAAATTCGGAAATTCGGCGTAACAGTTGCATTTTCGAGGGGCTGCTTTGACTGCACGCGGAACGACCCATTCACTCGGTACTAACTATAAGCGATACATTCGACTCGTCGGTTGCGTGCACTGGTCCATTTTTTTCGCCGTGAAAACGTTCGTGCAAAATGCTCACGCAACGCTCTTTGTGTACCCACTTTGAGTAAAAAAAAAATACTTCGACGAATGAAAGTCAATCTGGAGAATTCAATGGACAGAAAAAATCGCTGCAGGGCAAATGAAAGAACCAAAAACAGGTCAGGTCCAACTCAAAAGACCATTGATTAATTATTTCTAATAATTCTAGGGAACGTAAGCATGAAAGAAAACATGAAACTCGATTCCCAGTTTCGAAAACTATCAAACTTTATGATTTCCAATGTTCACCCCAGAAGACCACTTTAAATTTCGCGCGACTCTCGAATCTAATCAATTGGTACGCTATCTCGTTATGTTTCTACGAAATGTATATAACCCCGAACACAACGAGTGTATGAATTCGAGGGTTTCGTTACGAGGAAGAACGCGAATAACGCATGCAAATGCCCTCGGACAAATGCGTAATTAGCTTAACCCAGGAACGTACACTGGGGGTTCGAAGAGGGGAAGCAGAATCGTTAAATCAACGGGCGATTTTCGATGCAGGTAACATAGAGCCGGCATTGTGTCCAGCCGAGTATATGCTAATGAATTGGCCGAATAAAATGTTTTACTGCCTCGTGTATCGTAGAGGTATATGCTGTATTATGCACTGTTCCCCCTTCCTCCACTCCTTCTCTGTCCACCCTTCGGCCCTTTAGGAGAGATCGCATTACGATATTGATTACGCTACCGCAAACTGAAAGCGCAGAGATTGTCTTTTGGCTCCAGCAGCTTCCCCAATCCTCTCTCTGTTCTCCTTTCCCACCCTCTCCTTCAGCTTCCTTACCCCATTCTTTGTTTGTTCGAGCTTCATTAACGAGGGTACGTTAATTAATCGGAGCGAACCAAATCAAGATGGTCCTTCGATGTGTATATGGGATTCGAAGTCCAAAGACCGAAAATCGTAATGCGTGTTCCTTACCTTAAACTCCTGAAGGCACAGGTCTAACGAGCAAAAGAAAAATATCGATGACCTCGCACATAAGCCAATTCCAAGTTTTGATCTTATCGCCACGCAAGAGCGTACACACTCTTCCGCGAATTGGATTTATTGAAACAAATCAGTTGCTTACTTGGAAAGCGATTCGAGGATTAGGGTTCAGTTAGTTGTTTTTGGGTATAATGGCTTTGAGTTGGAAATCCCATCTCACTGCAGAATCACTCGAACAGCAATTGCAATTCCATGACTCCCTAACATCCTCATCTCTCTCGCTCTATATACCCCCTGATCCCTCAACATCATACCTTCTCCATTCTCAACTCCTTTCATTCCCTACTCCTCCCCACCGTCCACTCACCCTCTTTCTTATACCCCACCCTATCTTCCCCTCTATTCTTCAGCCCTCTTCTTTCCTGAAACCTTTAAAATTACTGTGTAAAAAAGTCACCTTTCTATCAACTCTTAGCAGAGGACGCAAGTCTATTGTCGGGCGATCGATCGGTACCGGTTCTGTGTACGAATATTAATTTGCTTCACGAGGGACTATACCATAGTTTGCAGTGTGCGATTGGAGAGGGTCATTGGAAGGGACTGGGGGTGGTTTAATATCGATAACCCAATCTTTGAAAGGGGTACGACGATGCAGATAGAGGCTATGGATATTGTGCAACGTGTTGTTTGGCATAAGGCCAAGGAAAGCAGCATTTATCAAAGACCTGCCGCGAGACGAGGTGTGGAGTCCCCTCTCCTTCTCCAACAGACTCCCTATCTTCATCTCTCTTCTCCTCTCCTCGGAGTCTCATCGCTCATCATTACCGCGATATTAATGGCGCCAGCTAATGGATTCACTCGTGAAGGGGGTAGAGGAGGTAGCGTGCCAGTAAGAGAATCTTTTTCCCTTTTGCCATCCAACGAGAAATTTGGAAAATAGAGCCCAAAGCTTGATCTATCGCCTGAGACAGATGAATGTGTGGTAATTAAAAGAAAATATGAGCGCAAATCCGTTCTTGAGACATTAACGAGATTAACGCACTCGGGGAAAATTCTACCTCTGACAAAGTTAACTTTGTCGATTCGGTCACTGTCATATTTTTAATTATGTAGCTGGAAAATAATTTAATATTTAATGTCGACGTGTCGGTTTTAGGCGCAACGGATACTAATTTGACTCATATCAACATGGCAGTCTGTAGGATATTCGTCGAAAGTATAGGTGTTTCAGGAAAATCAATAACATTATCCAAGTCGAAAAATAGACAATTTGGTGTCCTTAATGGATCGTCCTTCATTCGCTCTCTATATTGCAACCCTCTGAGCCTCCTTCTATATGAGCTCGTCCGCATTAATTTATTCGGGGTAGGAGAACGAAGCAATGTAAGATTATTGATCAAAGCAGCTCCTTCGGGGAAAGGTAATTAGAAACGGGAGCGAAATTAGGATTACTGCTCTTCCCTGCATCGCTCAAGTGGAGGAGAGCTAGAGGGAGAAATGGGGTGATAGGGGTAAAAGTATATACAGACAGTAAATAACAATATTGAAATCCTGATCCGCATTTCTTCCCCAGAATTCCTAAAAACTCTCTTAGGAATGCCGGCAGAAAGTTCCATCTTCCTTCTTTCTTAAATCCTGTTTACAGCGGAGGAAATGTAAGAACAGTACATAGTTGTTCTTTAACTGGAGCACGCCATGTTCGAGCTTACGTTGCTTGGCAGAAATAAATAAACTTGGTTGTGTTTTTACTCGTATTTTTCCCGCGCTATTAAAGCTGCAGTATCAGCGAGACAGAGGACCATGTCATAGTAGCAAAGTTTCATGTTTATTGCCCATATTACTAAGATAAATAATAACCTAGTTTCTTTTTTTTTATTGCAGATGATCGACGCATCCTACCACACAAATCCATCGTTGCAAAGTACTGCCCTAATTATCACCTGCACGGTGGTCCTTCTCCTAATGGCTGCTATTGTCTCCGTCGTCTTCTGGAAGTAAGTAACACTTTTTATTATACATATATCATACATACATCAGAAAAGTTCGAATCAAATTTCCATACCATTGACTGTAAAAATAATCAGAAATTTCCCTCGCTCTTGGACACCCGGGCCAAGGAGTGGCTGGTCCGAATGAATAACCGAGATTCCCGGTCGTAAAAAGCGCGTTCGACGATCGGAAAGCCATAACCCTGGCCGGTACTTCAACCTGGGTACTAAAGCTTATGTTTTATACCGACCAAGCACGCATCCCGCTTTCGATGTTCCACCGATCCAAGCCATTTTGTCGGTTAGAAGAGAGGAGATATTTCAAGAAGGTCGAGGGCCCTGCGACGGTAGGCGAAATATCCCGCTGAAGAGCAGCTGGAGTTGGTTATAAGGAGGCGATTTACACCAGGTTGCTGGTTGAGCAGGTCCTTGATATTCTAGTGTCTCTTAAATTAGCCTAAAATAGGTCATCGATTGTGTTTTATTACTGGCAACAATTCATACCCTTCTTACCCTCTGAGTGTCAAAACCACTCGTTAATATGTTTGTCGATGCAGATTAAACATTAGATTATACGATCAAATGGAAATACTCTCAATGATTGAGATCCAGATGGTAGTTTGGCGAAAAACCACAGACCTATCATCTCCATCTGAATCGGCATCGCGCCAAGGCAATTCCGCACAGTGGCTGTATTGAATCTTTCCTTGATCGGCGTTTGCTCCGCAGACCACCCTCTTGCTCTCACCCACTTCCAGCCTGAAGGCGACAATGGCCTCCCTGTTAGTCCTGAGTGTATTTATCATAATAGGCGCCATTATCGAGGTCTCGATGCAACCGCCTGGGCGATATCTCAAGTGTTAAGGCCACCGAGTGGCAGTGTCTGGTTCGCACGTAGTGGGTGGGCAGAGCGGGCTTGAAAGTGCCTGGCTATGAGTGCCCCGTTGACGTTACTGTCGTTGCTGTTGTTGCCATTGCTACGCCGTGCCGTGTCGTTGAGTCGAGGCAACATGGCTTCGCGTAGTTTGTATGCTAATCAGAGCCATGTACCCGTCTCCATACTCTTGTCGCCTCCTCGCTCTTCCGACTCTGTACCCCTTTTTCTCCCTTACACCCTCGACCCCTAGCCCGTATCCAACTCCTCTTTCTAGCCTCAACAGTGCCTCCTCGACTCTTGTGCTTCTACCCTTTATTCATACCTATCTCTCGCGCTTTTATTTACAGGTCGTCGCATCCATTTAAGGCTTTTTGTTCGCGCCAGCCTGTACAATGAACGGCAAAAGTATCCAGTTAGCTGGATACGTATGCTGCAAATGTACGTTGAATATTCAGCAGATAGTGACGTGTGACGGACAAAAAGAGCGGGTTTAATCATCTTGTTGAAAGCGATCGTTGAAAAATATGGTAATCGAATCCTCTTTGGCTCCGGCAGTTTTTAAAGGTTGGAAAAGGAGTTTTGATTAAGAAATTTGTAGTAACTGTAGATCATCATTACTGGGAATTCGCTCTAGATAATTGTTTCATAATGTCCGATGCTATGGGCCAGCTCTGTCCGATGGTACTGAGATTGGTCAAATCCCAAATTTTTATCTCCTTTCCGTAAGAAGGAAACAACAGAATTTTGTCAGCGCCCTTTTCCGTTGGGCTTTTTTAGCACCAGCCTATCTCACGATAGGAGAGGAATTCGGTCGAACTTCCTACGATTAAAACCCGCAGTGGTTACTCGACTTTTATTTTTCGGCGAGCGGCGCCCGTGGCCGGATGAATCGCACTTTCCATTCCTCTTTTACTTTCAGTTCCGCTGTTTCCACGCTTTGTACCACGGGCGAGATGTGATTTTCTCGGGTACAGTGTTTACGATGTGCCTCTATCTAAACCACTTTCGCCATTCTCATAATTATTCTCCCTCGACATGCCACGATAATTCGCTTTTCTATTTTCAAATACGAGGTGTTAATGTTTTCAACAGAATTGGTGAAATAAAAAACGCCGTATTTACTAATCTAAAAATCCGTAAGAAGGCAAGAAGAGAAATCAGGTAAATTCGGAATCTTTATCCGCTGTGGCCTTTATATTTAACTCGCTCACAAAGCCCCCTGGCTCGGCAGAACAGGGGCGGCACCGTTGGCCCCAGGCCATGCGTTTTCACGTAATGTAGGCTATATTTCCTCTATTTCACCTCCAAGCTATCGCCTCCCCCCCTCTCTCTCTCTCTCTCTCTCTCTCTCTCTCTCCCTCTCTCTCTCACTCCCTCTCTCTCACTCTCTCTCTCTCTCTTTCTCTCTTACACATTGCGACTGTTTCGAAGCGCGTTACATTATACTGGAATTAAAACCTGATCCGGCACTTTTCCGGGGAAATTGAATTTTCAAGAGATAAAATGTCGCTCTACTTAAACCATTACCATCAAAGATACCATGATAGGATCAGTCTACTCGCTCCAGTTGTAGTTTCCTTAGTATACTCGCGGAGGGTGAGTTTACTGAGACGCATATTTTCACAGGGTGGGTGGCTCGGCACTTTGTTACGACGCTGTCTGCAACACCGGCAGCTTCCGTTGTCGAGCAAGGTGCACGTCCTGTCACGACCAGCGTGTGCCAATGTCATAACTCGCCAGGGGCACTCGAACTTTTACAACCCCCTTCACCATTCGATGTCCTACAGACCATCATTTGAAATTTTCTCTTGAATTAGTCTTGGAGAGAGTCCCCAATCCAGTCATTCCAATCTTGAATACGCTAATCAAATTAACATGAGCAAAATCTGACTTTCAGCAGTAAACAAATCCTAATTCAATACCAGCTCATCAAATGTTGCTTTTCCTTGCTGAAAAAAGAAACTTCTTGTTATCTTTTCTTAAAATAGAACTCTCCGCACGCCAAGACTATACAGGCCTGCAATTGCTCTCCCTAGTTACTGTGAGAAAACAAACTCGATTCAGGCCTTGATAAGTGATTGAGATGAGATCCATTGTATGGAAAATTGTACTATTTTGATTTCGAAGCGAGTGTTTCATAGGCGGATGAAGAGCCTCAAGGGGGTGGAAGGAGTGGGGTGAACTGGATCAGTAATTGGTTGTTTGCGAGACAAAATAACCAGCCTGTTTGTCAACCATCGCACACAATCTCGAACTTGCCCCCTTGCCCTCGAAGCAAACGAGAGGTAGGGAGGGGGTTGCTGTAATGACGAAGGGTGGGACTCATGCAATGCAGATCGTTAAAGCAGCCTCGTACCGGTGACCCGAATGTGGCTTTACCGAGACAAAGCCGAGGGAGAAAGAGAGAATGCCGGGAGTCAAGTGGCTCCTACCAAGTTCCATTGCCCTTTGCTTCCTTTTTGTCGCTTTCTGGCTGGCTTCCCGACCTGTGTATTTTTTTTTTGGATAGGTAAAAACATGCTAGAGGTATACCAGAATGTTACAATTAATGGGGACTTGGAGAATTAAGCAGGGACTCTAAAATGAGAGATCTCGTTGAGAAATTACTTAATTAGAAACTCCTATTCCAATCGGAGAATCACACTTCTTTTTTTATGCTAATTGAGCCGGTTTTCCGCGAGGGAATTTTTTTCTATCAGCACCCGTGAAGTACCCAATCTCTCATTAAAATCTGATACCTCGGACACATACGCCAAGATCCGCTAAGATTAATGGCGTCGGACACCTCATTTCCGCAACTATTGTTGCCTTACTTTCGAGAATACGCGCCACCGACCATGACTAACTTCCTAAATACCGTCACAGATGCCCGATAACTTCGGAACGAATAGCTTCCCGTTTATTTCCCATTCTTTTTCTATTCCTCTCATGATTGAAAAAAATGCGGAATTTAATTACGAATCCGCAAAGATTGGAATTCCTCGCCGTAGTTCTCTGATTCCTGAATTATTCATACCCTTCGATAGCCTTGCTTATTTTACTAGCAGATTGTTCAATTAGCCAGTGAACTCTCCTCTCTACCCTTTCTCGGCAGTGGCATATCGTTAACCTGAAACCTCGTCTCGCATCGCCACAGCAAATTCTCGGACGGATATAATTTTCTAATATGTAGGAGTAAATTTCACTTCTTGGAAGAAAAGTGAAGTTGTGGTTTCCCCGGGACATAATTTTGTGTCGACAGATTCGACAAGCGCGGTGGCCCACGCACGGCATCGGCCACACATGCGAAGACGACGCCAGACTAGTAAAAAAATTTATTCGCCTGCTGGGGGAGGCTTGAGACGAAGGAGGTAAAGTGAGAGGGAAAAGAGGGGGGTACAGTGCACGTACAATAGCTAGCAATTATGTAGAGTGGCCGCCGTCTAGCCTGTATGTACGTCTATGTACGTTGACTAGGCATCGTCGCCGTTGCAGTCATCGCTTGTTAAAGCTGTGCCTCGGGTGTCTCAGAAATATAGGGACTGTCACCCCCACCCCACCCCTTTATTCTCTTATTCTCTCTCTCTCTCTCCCTCTTTCACTCCTCATACAAGAAACGATCGTCCCGCCGAAGAGGTCTGTGTCACTTCGTAAGAACCTCGTACGGCCTTTCTTGCGCTATGCACTTACGGATATTACGAGTGAGAACATTCTCTTTCGCCTAGATGCGATCCAGGCTCGTAACCCAAAAGCACTAAACATTCACACATAAAATGGCAATAGATTTTTTATTATTTGGCACACTTTATTCCCTTTTCATCCCTTATCAAATTAAGTTCCGTCACCGGATAATGTTCAATAAAAAGGACAGTGAGAGGGGGCGGGGGGTGGCAATTTGAAAATGTGATAAATACAAACCTGTATCGGCCCTCTCTTGGGAGCGGGAGAGGAAACGTAAAGAAAATAAGAGACTTTTAGGTCGCTGAAGTGGGTTCTGCAGGAGAACGACCACCCCCTTATCACCCTCGCTTCGATTTATAAAATTTCTGTCGTCCGTTCAACAAACTTTTCAATCGAGAAGAAAGTAGCTTGCTTAACCTCATCAAAAGTGAAGTTAAATAGAAATTCAACTTTGCTTTTAATATGTCTATGAGAAAAATGGTTCGTATCTTGAATTCTTCGTATGCTTGTGAATTCCTTTGAACTCACATTGAATTCTTTTGAATTCCCTGAATAACTCCTCAAATTCTTTGGAATTCACTTAAATCCCTTGAATACCTTTGAATTTCCTTCTTAATTATCTTGAACTTCCCTCAATTCCCTTGAAGTTATTTTTCAATTCTCCTTGAATTCTTGAATTCAGATGTTTATCCAAATTTATGGAATTTTATAGCTTGCAAGCTTCACGGTCTTACCCTATTCCCAAATTATTTTCCGTTTTGAAAGTTCCCATTTTCGCCCCTCAAAGGCGAACTGAATTAATTTGACCAATTAGTTTTCAATCACTTATTTCCTCTTCTGCCTAATGTGAATTCCCAACCCTCAAAATTAGACCTATTTTAGATGAGAAACATTTAAATTTAAAAACGAAATACTTTTCGAAGCAAATAGAATTAATTATTTTGCGGTCTGAATCGAAGAGGTCATTTGCCCTGACCGTCTTGAGCGAACCCTCTTTTTATTCACCCAAGGACAGTTTTGAGGGTTAGTTCACACCCTCGGGATTCTTCGTCGCGAGGGTGATCTCTCCTTTCTCTGTCGAGTGTCGAGCGCTTTTATTTATTTTGGAATGCCCCCGCCGCGACAATGGTAATCAAGATCCATTGTACCAGGCGAATAGGGAATGCAAGCCGGGAGTATGGAATGGGAGAGGCATAACTTGAAACTACGCGATACAAATAGGAATATCTATCTACTCGTGCGGAAGAGACGAACAGCCCGCGGACTCTGGGGGTTTGGTGAGGCAGTGCACCGAATTATTGGTTCAATAATCGGGATGCTAGGGTTCGATGGCGATATCGAGTAATGAATGATGCCACTGGTTTTTACGAGAGAGGTGAAAGAGACAGAGGCGCAAATGCCTGGATGGATCATTTAACCCATGGCTGCCTGAATGGGTTATAATTGGTGATGACAGCTCGTCAAACGGTCTTGCGATCTTGTCCAGGTTTTGTCAGAAACTAGATAGTTTTTCCTTGACGCCATTGTGTTGGACATCCGCAGATGTCGGGGATAATTAATTCCTATAGAAAAGGCAATACCCTGATCTTAAAATCTTTTAACCCTTCAGGACTTTCTGCGGATCACTATAACTGATCCGATTACTTTCGAATCCGCCGATCCAATTTTCTCTGTCTCTTGGAGGCATTAGGGGAATCCGGCCGGTTGGACCAAATCACCGTCGCGTCCGGCGCTCCGCCAATTCGATTCAATTAACAAGGTGCCGCTGTAATCCATAACGGTCGCACCTAGGAAGGGATTCGAAGGCAAGCGATAATGAAAGCTGGAGAGAGTAATGCGAGCAGCGTGTATGAGCTACTCTAATTCTATTTCGTATGATATATAGGTCCATCTAACTCAGACATACCATTGTAGTCGCACTGTCGCAATATTACCCTAACCGACCATAATTACGTTATCATTATTGTCTCTGACATTGCGCTGATACGACCGCAATTCCTGAAACCGTTATTGTATTTCGTACAAATCACTCTAGAGTAAATAATTCCAAGAGGATTTTAAGAAACAATTTTAATTATATCCCTACTTGACCCGAAAAGGAGGAAATCCTTTGGGTATGTTAGCGGGGATATTATGGAGTGTGAGGTAATTAATTCGGTTGTATTCAGAGTGTAATGCGGAAATGCACCAGTTATGTTGCATCGGATATGTTGACCACACTCCAGGGGATGTTGGGATCAGAGAGACCACCTGATGTTCCACCTGGTGGTGCTCTCCAACACCTTAAGGAATATGCTTATATGCAAGAGTATTAAATAGTTACTATTACAAGTTATCGTCGTATCGGGTGCAATTGAAGCGAAAGTGTCTCATAAGTACTTACCGATCGCGCAGCAGGTGCGTCGTAACTCCCTCGAGGGCCCTAATAGAGATACTAAGGCTTAGTGGAGTCTTAGGAGATTTTGATGATTCATTGCTTAGGGTCACCGATTAAAGAGAATATTTCATGCGTAACAAGTTAGAGGATATATCCATCTATTTATAGCTATAATATTTCAATTTGTTGAATAATTGCGAATTCAAACAATACTATGTGTGAAGTGTTGATAATAATGAGTGATGGGATCCCACTGATGCGGTCCATTGAAGGGTGCCTCGTCCTGAATAGTCCGGAAGGAAGATGGCGGTATAATGGAGTTTCGACGCCGGTGTTTAGGGTGGGGATGAAGTCGTTTATCGAGTTGACGGGGTGTGTGTACCCGTGCGCATTGATATGCAAAATTTGTAGTTCCGAGAAGCTTACGAAACTCCCCGTGCGAGTAAACTTGAAAATACGAAGCCGAGTTCTGTCGGATTTGGCTTTGCCTGACACCCGACTAAACTCATACGTAGAACGTGTACAATAGGATGCCTAATTCCGCGTGTTACTGCTTTAGTGAGGATTTAGAACTTAGTAGTGATAATTCTCTTAAATACTATTGCGCATCATGTTACTCAGAAAGCAAACTATTTTCTTGAAACTCGCCTTCTGGCGCATGAGAGAAATTCCTGTTTTCCATAACGAATGAGAAAAAAAAGAGGGTAATAAAGTCTCTTTACGACACTTTCCATAGCCAGTGCTTTCAAAGAAAACACCGAGGCTTCTCGCTATGAGCTGATTTTCATGCGACAACAGCCTCGACGTCGTCTTCGAAGACAACGCCGGAACGCGGTACGATACACCCCCACCTCACATCGAGATTAAATCGGATTGAGAGCGCGCGAGCAATACGTTTAGTTTGCCGGTAAAGGCGAGGGTGGAAGAAAGAGGGCGAGGGGGGGAAGGAGCACAAGGGATGACGAGAGAGAGGCGCTAAAGCCAAGGGAGTTTCATAAACAGAATTATGCTAACTACCATGCCGTAGTAGTGCTGATAGAGGACGAGGTACGAAGGAAATTCGAGTTCAAACTCGGTTGGATCTCCTCAACCATAGTCTTGTATCTCGTTAACGCCCACCAACCCTCTTTTCGCTTCATCTTCCACTCCAACAGAGAAACAAACAGACACTCCCGAAATCTATAGCCTTCCCAATTACAACATTTTCTGCTCTACTTTCTTCAAATTAATAATTCGAACACTAATAATTAGAAGAAGGTAGTAGTTGATTTAAAGGACGAGATGGACAGATATTGTAATTGTAACAAAAATTGTAACAAAAATTGTAACAGATAAAGGAGACGAAGACAAAAAGCGCTCATCTCCATATGAGATTTATACGTGCTGACAGCAAGCCTTTTTTCGAGTTCACTTTAGCCACCGATTGTAAACAGTCAAAGAGTATCGCGCGAGGCTTGGTTTGTTCACAAGTGGTAATTTTTAAGCGTGGCAATCGAAGAGGGTGGGGACCCTCGAGGACGGTGAATGTTTACGCGTACCCTTTTCCTAAGGGTGGCTCAATGGGGGAAGGGTCAGAGCAGAGTAACGCGACCTTCTGGCGGTTTGCCGATTCCGATGGTTTACCGAACAAGGGGCTTCCACCATGTTTCCAAAGTTTTCCCACTGGTTCCGTGATTGTTTATTCTTCCAGTTTAAACAATAATCAGTGAAAGCAGGTCGTCCTACCCACATAATTTCTTCGTTATACCGCTTGGAAATATTTGACTTTCGTGCGGTTTGCCGCTAGGGTGGACTCAGTTTGAGCTAACGAGCAAATATCATTAGCAGTCTTCGAATATCGAAGTAGATAAGAAGCTGACAACGGGATTGAGTAATAATAACAAAAGGAGAAAGAAATTTTAAGTTCGAAAAGTGAAGAAAAAATGCAGTAATAATTCCTAGGTGGAAAAGTTATGTATAGTTTATATATAGTGAACAAAAATATACATAATTTTGTCCACTATACATAACATTTTCACCTGGGTGTTCACTTCATGCTTGGGAAAATTATTATTAAGCTTTTGCTGGTTGCTCATTATTTACCGAGCTTATCTAAAATTAACAGATCCAAACACGAGGAGGTAGGATTTGTTCAGTCCAAAGAATAGCCGCTCTTTTTCATCACGTCCCAAAGTCCGGATTTCAATTATTCATCCCTCGTCGCGAAGTACCTTCTTAGCGTTAATTCTCACGATCAATAAATATTTTATGTCACACGATAAAGTTCGCCTCCGTCGAAGCATGGTTAGAAGTTGAGAGAATCGCTGAAGAATTATCCGTAAGTCGCTCACTTTGTATAATCCTTTAAAAGTTCAATCTTCGGTGCCAGTCGCGATTTTCTAAGAGAGGAGGAAGAAAGAATAAGAGGGGATTAAGAAGAGTGGAAGTTATCCCATGTGAAATGCACAGATTTAATTTCCTTAGGTAAGGTAATCATGGAATAGGAAATTGTCTCCTCGATCCATTGATCGAAAAATAAGCATCTTTTGGATTTATTCCGTCTAAGCGTTTCAGATGCGAAGTGTCCGTTTGTCGAAATAAAATAAAACGGATATTAAAGTAGAAGAGAAGCTAATTTCCTCAATTGTCAAGGCGTAAGACCGCAACCCTTCTTATTTGCTCTATATATACTCATTTCAATATCCCAAACCATCTGTCACGTAATACAGACTAGACTAAAACCAATCCAGGAAAGGAGAACGCACTCTGAATATTCAACGAGTGGCGAGTCAAATAGAATCCGGGACTGACGAATGGCGGACTTCAGATTCGATTAAAACTCACAATGAGCAAAAAACGCCCTGAGAGAATTATACTGACCCCTTGACCATTGACCCATTTTTCTTATCCTATAAACAGTTTTTACAAAATATAAAAAATTTGTTTTAGATATAAATTAGAGATCTAGACTCGATTGGCTCTGTCTCTGATCTCCTTTTCTCTTTCCGCGTAATATAAAGTCGCTATGGGCCGGGAATGCAGAGTGCAGTTAATTAGCCGGAGTTAAAAGCTCGGCTTAAATGACCTATTCAAGGCTCGCTCAGCTATATGAGTCCTCTGCTCTTTCCTACTCGTTGCTGGCCCTCCATCATTCTGGTCGCTACAAAATATCCCATGCAGACTATACATTTAGCAGAGTCTCTAGTGCCATCGTCGAAGAAAGAGGAAACAGTTTCTAAATGAAATCCATTAAGAGTCCAAGTCTGAGCAAAGTTCGAATTCGACCTTAACGAAAAATCATTACGATATCGAGGAGAATTGCTCAAGTATCTAAAAGCCAATAGGAATCCGTTTCATCACAAGACAAGAATCTCTTGCTGTTTCCCGTACGGAAGTTACCCTCCCGGGTCTGTCAGAAGTCCATGCTCTTCATCTTGTCTTTCCTGTTTATGGACAAGGGTCTGAAACTTCCGACATGCGGGAATCTCACTCCTGATCCATGCTTGACTTGCAACCCTTCAGATGAAATTAGACCATGAGCGACATCTAACACCCTTTCGCGTTAATTAAGATTTGATGCCAAATTCCTTTGTTCCTTCCAGAAAAGACTTGATACAAGGTACTATTCAAAGTATGCAGTCCTCTTTTCCGGGATTAGAGTTTATCAACCCTTGTTCAGTCTTAGGAATTATTTTCTCACCGGGATAGTACAAGTGGTAGAAACAAGACGCGGGAACATGGTGGGGTCAGAGGTAAGGTGCCGACAGACCGTAGGCCGGATCGAGTAACAACCTGTCCAGTGAAGAGGCTGGAAACGTCGTGTGGAACTGGCGGTAACGATCTTCAAAGGCGCCTGCTGCACCTCTCGAGATGCTGACTACGACCTTCGCGGAAGAACACGTCCGCGACTTGATCGCGTTCGTAGAGTGGCGTGCCACCGAGCAGAACGAACACATTGTTAACGAGCCCTGGGAGACTGGTCTTTAACGCGACGAATTAATGTCGCTTCAGGAGTCACCGCCCTTTAAGGTGAAGCAGCCAAGCAAAAAAAGAATTTCCCAGACAATGATCCAAAGGCGGGAAATCAGACTTGAAATCTTTTATGCGCGTCGTCAAAAATTGTCTTTTTTTTCTCTCTCTCTCGGTTCCTAATCTAAGATTGCCTGTGGTCGAAAAGCTCTGGCCACTATAGATCTGATATTGTCTGATAAAAAGACACATAAGAGAGAAAGGTCTCAACAGTCGGGACAATGGTGCGTTAACGATACGCCATGACGAGGCGAGGTTAACACTCTCGAGGTGTTATGCTCGCATTCAGTCGAGGATGATGAGGTGTCAGCCACTCGGGAAGTAGCGTGAGTCTGCAATCCTCATCCGTGAAAGGATTCTATTGCTCTCGAAAGATTTTATATTATACTCAAGTAATTAAAAATGAGAGATCATATAATTAACTAGAAGACCATGAAATCTAGAGGTCTGATCGGGCGGCTTCGGATTGTGTTTCAAATAAAATAAAAAATATTAAAAGATTGGATCAAATCCGTCTACTGTAATCTGACCGTCGCTAGCGATCACGAAAAAGTTCCGGATGGACAAGGAGCAAAGATTCGTGAAGACAAGGGTTGAAAACCAGTAGGATCCCATAATACATACTTAGTACCCCTCGTCTTTCTAAAAAGCTTTCAAAGCTCCGCAGGTCAAGAGCTGCTGCTAAATATCCTCGAGGTCGAAAGTGCCTCCGCTTTTGCTCTACATACGCCACTGTTTCGGAACTTCAAACAGTAACGCCAACATCCATTAGTAAGTTGCAGAGGCGGGCTCTTGTCGAACACGAAACAGAAACTCGATTCTATCAAATGAATACATTAAAATTGTCTATCTTCTAGGAACTTGTTAGGTCTTCGAAATACTTCGAGTAAATAATCTCAATCTGAATAATTTGCTCATTAAATGTCAGCCTGGAAACCTCTGTGGTTTCAATTAAAGAGGTAAATATTATGGAACTAGGAGAGTTAATTAGATAATTAAAACTTGAAGAGAAACTGCTTCGCGGAGCGAGATTGACGGTAGTGAATCGAAGCTTCATATTATGCATCCCAGTGGCACAAGTTAACTGCGTAGCACTGAAGCGGTTTTCGAATCTTTGTCACTTCTCATTCTCTTTCTCTAAATCAAATGATCATCTACTTTAAAAAATATCTGGAAACGAGATTTGCTTCTACGGCTGCACTACTCAAATTGGAAAGCTTGACGATACACTTTTCACACTCGATTCACTCGGATTAGAGTTGCAAAAAACAGACGAGTGGTTACTGGGAAACCAGAAACGGGCCGAGAGAGATTTCCCAGAGATGCACGGGTACCAATTATATAGAATGGGATTTCTTGCTCGAGTGATAATTACGATCGAGGTTGCTCCCGTTGCTCCCTGAATTTATCTCTTTATTGGAAACCGTGATCTGCTTTTCAAAAAAGCAAACCCTTTCTTCTCTTCCATCCCTCTCAAGACTACCAAAGCAAAATCTCTGTTGATATTCTACTTTGCAATCGGGTTCGCGGAGTAGTTTGCGTTCATTCGAATTGTTTACGCAAGCAAACGATGCCAGAAGTTTGCTTTTTCTGGGTAAACTTTAATCGTTTTGTACCTCCCGAGCAAACTTTTGCTAACACGGATTGAAAGTGTCAATTTTCTACAAAGTACAAATCTCTTTTGTTTATTTTCACAAGGCTTTAATTATCACTTCGGATATCCTCTTCGTTCAAATGTTACTCTAATTTAACTCTAAAAACCTACCTCTTAAACTAACTTGCAAAATATTAACAGATTTCTTTTTTTTTCTGTTACAGACATAAGAGGAAAGTGCAGAACCTGCTACCCTGCAAGAGTGCAGCGGGAGCTGCTGCTGCTGCTGCTGCAGCTCGTGGACGGCTTCCGGATGGCGGAGGTCATCCTGGCTCAGGTAATCTTGGGAGTGCAGTTCTCTACGAGGACCTGCCTGACACAGTGCCTCACTCGCAGCTGCACAATCATCACCAGAGCCACCATCCGAGTCAGCCAACGATCGAGGTACGAGCCACAAATCTCGATCACCGACAGCAACAACATCTACAACCACCACCACTACCACTACTACCTCCACGACATCCGCCTCGCGGACCTGCGCCGCACCACTTCGACTATCTCGACTACCGAGATCCCAGGTCAATCTTGCGAGTCGCCGATAAACCCTCCAGGGCGGTTCTAGGCGGCTACCGAACTCCGCGAGCCCTTCTTGCTAAATCACAAGGGGTTCCTCTTTCAATAGCCTCTCAGGCCCCAAGTAGCAGCACCTCTCCTGCCCTGGAGAATAGCCTCCTCCTGCTGGCAAGTCAAAACGCTCTGATCACGAGTCAGACCAGTCTGATTAGCCAAAATGATCAGAGTCTAACGATCAGCCAGCCGCCGGTCCCTACTGACACAGAAGTATTCCTCGGCCTAGCTGATACCGGCAGCGTTCCTGCGCGAAATTCCGGAGTGCCTATCACTCCCACCCATAGACCTAGACTGCAGACTCCGAACCCTGCGTCGCCGGTTCATAGGATAGTTCGAAGACCCTCCGTCGACTCCGAAGGCTATTCGTACATAGATTTTAAAGACCCTGACCTAGAAGCCCGGAGACATCCTCTACGAGCCAACAGAGCTCTTCAGAGGCTTGTTTCGAGCTCCAGGACCGAGTCAGTAGACTCGGAGGGCTACTCGTTCATAGATCCGGTTTATAGGCGAGCCCCCGGCGCCGCGAGAAGAATTGCGACTGACGGCACTGAGGAGGAGGTATGTCCTCTTTGCACAATGCAGCAAATCCACAACCTCCTCAACAGACCCGAGGAAATCTATCTCGACATTCGGGACACGTGACCCAGACCCGTCGAATTTCCCTGTTAGGATGACCTGTTGTAGCAGGGCTTGATGGGGATAACTTGATTCGCGAGTGACTGTAATTCAATTACTTTAAAGGGTAGTTTTAAATTTGAATATTTATAATTTGTAGAGTCAAACTCTCTAGTTACGTATCGGTAATTGGGTTAGCTTACTCCATTCCAGAATGTATCGATTCTGATCTAATGAGATTCAGAACTAACTTCAGATTCTAAATAACATGGTTCAAGTTTTGTCTCAAATTTGATGAATCTACGCATTCTAGATTTCTTCTAGTTACTCTGCTGCTCTAACCCCTCTGCAGTTTGATTACTTTATAATCAAATAGAGTGTGTCACTCATATTTAGTTGTCACTTAAACGGCAGTGTAGTTGGATAAATGCTATTTGAAATCCTCAAGCTCCAAATGCATTTCGTTACACAAACATTGAGCATCGATAGTCAGCACTCAATTACCGATATTAATTCTGAAATTAAAATTAATCAGTTCCAGATCAATCCTGAGAGGAAAGAGAATTCATATTCAGAAGAAAAGAGGCTAAAAGTATACAGAATTTCTTGAAATAAGTTTAGATTAATGGAATATTTTTAGCCTTTATCTATTCTGATATTAAGGGTTTGTCCTGATCTTTTGTGTCGTAGCGTTCACTTCCGAATAGAGTACCTTATATCTGGGCCAATAGTGAATCAGCTGAACTTGCACTCGCCTTCGAGCTAACACATTCAGACCAAGTAGAACTTTCCTCGCTAGCTTGCTGATTGCTGATTGTATCCAGTTCAGGGGTTGCGTCTCGCCTATTCTGTTGGACAATTTCGTATAAAATTGAGATTATTATAAAGAGAGTTCTGTAATTATATCGTACATATCCAGTGATCGCGGCGTTTTTTGAGACAATCTTACATTCCCGCGATAATGTTTCCCTAAAAGGAACAAGTGTCGACTGAAGACTTTTTTAAATGTCTTTCAGTAGGCGCGATAAAGGCTCACAGGAGGACTAGTCAGTATTTATTTTTGCATTCTTTGCCGTGCTCGCGCAAGACTTACGATTTAAGAAAGAAAAATTTGCCTGATATTGAATTTTTTCGAAATGTTAACTTTTTGGGGTGAATTGAAGGGGCCTTGTTTTTTGCGAGGGCACGGTGATTGAATAGCGAGAATTTAAGGGTTGTAAATAATCGATAGAGTATTGTAAATAGTAGAAAGAAAAAAATGGCAAGCGAGTAATGCCGATTATTATACAAACCAGGACCGTTGGCAGAATTATTACCGTGTAAAAAAATTTCTGTTTGGAAAGTAAAAATATTTCTTGAATTGAATAGAACATTTTGGCAACGGTCCGGCCTAGATTTAGTCCGCGAACAAAAGAGGTACAAGTTTCTATGTTGTAAAAAGTCGACACCGCAGAAGATTATTATTTTTCCTTAGTATTATTATTTATTATTGTTAAAGCCTTGTCGATCTTGACAAGGTCGTACCATTTTGTGTCTTGTAAATATCGAGTGAGTGTGAGACCGAATGTTCGAATGTCGTGTGCGTATAAATATGGAGGAAGGCGAAGATGAGATTAAGAAAATAAAATTACTTTGCTGAAAAAGTTTACGAGGAGTGGTTATTGACCCGGTCCACAGATCCCATCCTTCATCCACATCCTTATTGATCAAGATTATTTTGTAAGAAAAAAAATATAAGATACTCATAAGAAGGAAAAAATTGAATCTTTAATACAGAAGCAAATTTATTGTTTGTAGTCAAAATGAGAAGAAGCGCGCGGGAGGAGAAAAAAAGACCAATTGCTCCTGAAAATACGTGTAACTCGTGGACACGGAATAACCACTTCTGTGTTCAAACTTTTTCTGGGTAAAATGCTCCACTTTCAAGTAGCTTAACTCTTTGAAGCAAATTAATCAAATAAGATTCCTCTTACTAAATTTTCAAATTCAGCACAGGCACAAACCCCAGGGTTCGGTAAATGTCGATAAGAGGAATCTGAATTTATGCCACTAGGTTGGAGGGTGAAAAGTCTTTCTGGAAAATAAAGACGTATGTAAGCGAAAGCAATGACAAAGACGTAATCGTGAAAAAAGGGAAGTAGAAGTGTGAAGCAAAGGGTGAGAGAAAAGGCAGAAACGCGTTTCCATTGTTGTGATACTTCACTTCTGCTCTCGGAGCGATTGCCACCCACTCTTAACTCTTGGTCGAAAGATATCTAATTTCGCAAATGGACCCAGGCCGATATGCCAGCCACCGAAACCCGTTTCTGCCTACTTCACTTTACCAGAAAAAGCGGGTTCTCTTTTCGTCTTTCTCTCCTCCGAGCGAGCATTCTTCTCACACTCAAAAAAAGTGGTACCAAATCAAAATTAAGTAGTTGGGCACTCCATGCCGGAACAAAAGACAAAAGTCTCACAAATTTTGTTTTAATTCAAAAAACTTATTACACGTACAAAAAAAAAACACATCTCTGATAGTTTGTTCGTAAGAAAGTTTTTCGATCGGTTATCACATTTTCTATTTTTAAAATTCGCGCCAAAAAGGACCCTTTGAAAGTGAAAAGTTTTCATAATAATTTCTACCCTTCGTCTTAGGTTTAATCATAATAGTTAGCATCAATTTTGATCATGCTTATTTTTTTCTTTTTGAAATATTTTCACGAAATTTTAATTTAAAACTTTTTTTTGTGACTTCCGAAGACGTTAAAGTATAAAAAATGTATATGTATAAAATCGATTCAGGCAATTTTGAAAAAAAAAAAATTTTTTCAACATCTTTGTTATGTAACTGTCTAATGAGCCGATCTGATTTTTGGAAACATACTTTTCTTGTTTTAAGGCTTTTGGTTTACTTGTTGACCCTTTTTCTCCTATTATTATCAAAGTCTTCTGAAATCCGTTTTTTTTTAAATCAATTCTTTCCCCTTTTTATAAATTATTTGATTAGACCAAAGTACAACAAGTAGAAAGTTTGAATCGTTGGAGTTTAGTCCAATTTTTTGACTGATGTAATTCTTATCATTATTTTTTTTATTAATTTATAGACCCACATATTCTGAAAAACTTCTGAACTATTGTGAAAACTTTTAAATAAAAAAAACATTATTTTAAAAATAGAGAGACATTCAAGATGTGATAACATCGAAAAGCATTTTTCCAAGCAAACTATCCGAGACGTTTTTTTTCTTCATGCTTAAATTAGATACGAATAGGTTCTTTCAATTTTTAAACTCACAATATTGCATGTTGATGATTTTCTTAAATCACACTTCTATTATCAATTAGGCCGTCGCTCCGGGTACCGAAATTTCGGTACAAACAGCTGGACTTTACCGTACAAACAGAGTTGGAAAAGGGCTATTTGTACTGAAACTTTGGTACAAATAGTCCAATTTTTCCGGTACGTTTAGACACTTCCTATTATTGATTGGAGATGATTTTATATTCACTGTCTAAAATAGAGAATACTGGAGATCCACCTGTTGTCCTCGTCCTGATTAGAAGGATCTGTACGTCGTTGAGGTTCAATGGGCTGTTTGCTTCGCACGAGCTGACGACGTTTGCAAGGTGTCCGGACTTTAGGCCTAATGCTATCATCACAGGAGCTAACAATTAACAGCCACTAACTTGCACCTTGTACAACCTAGTTTATAGGAGCCAATTCGCCTTGCTCTCAAAGCCTGACGAGCAAATATAGCGGTCCTCAAACATAGATTCACAATAGAAGCATGTTCGAAAGCCCCCAAAAAAATATTTACAAAAATCAAGACTTCAAGTATTCTCTTAATATATATTTACTTAAAATTTATTTACAAACGACTGCCCCTTTCGTTTAAATCTAAAAAGAAAAAACGACTATTTGAATTTCGCGCCAAAATCGTAAAGCCACGCTTCAACCTAACCTCGAAAGAATTTTGGTTATTTTTATTTGCTGCTATGGTAAATCAATTTTGAGGGTTAAATTCAATTTGGATTAATTATCCAGGGACTAGGGTTCGTGGGAGTTTTAGAAACACTGTTAAGGGACGTAACCAGGATGGACAGTTCAGAGAACGTGAGGCAGGTTAGGCGTGTTAGGTACAAGTCATTAGCCTATGCACTTGAGGCTATTACCGTACAACTATATTGCTTCCTGGTGCCCCAAGCCTCAGGGGAAGTTTCTCATTGGAAGCTGTAAAATCACCTGAGAGCTTGTCACTATAATAAAAATGACATGACTCTTCAAGAGGCAAATTAAAGTCTACTTTAATAACATCTGTTTATTATTCTCGTATTATTTTACATTTTAAATATAATGATCATTAGATTCTTCGTAGTTGATGGCTTATATTTAAGCATTGATTTGAAAACATTCTGCAATTTAAATTTCGCGCCAAACTAACCTCGGAATTAGA
Source organism: Andricus quercusramuli (assembly GCA_932178445.1). NCBI lineage: Eukaryota > Metazoa > Arthropoda > Insecta > Hymenoptera > Cynipidae > Andricus > Andricus quercusramuli. Next base: position 5,186 of record CAKNXH010038585.1, on the reverse strand, counting down.
GGTTATGTTTAAGTGTGGTTTAAATATTTTAGCGCGAAATTCAAATTAAAATATTTTCCTTTTTCGCTTTAAGGATCACGAATTCTATTTTCTTTTAATAAATATGCTAATTGATGTATGTTTATTTTTTCAATAAGCAATGATTTTATTAGTAATTAAAAAAAAATTGCTTCTTGCGTTTTTTATCTTTGATTTTTTTTGCGATAGAGACTTCCGGTATGTTGTAACCACATGTTATCAGGAAGTATTCGACCCTAATTTGTGTAATCGGTACAATCGTGCTCCAGTATCGAGGGTGACAATTGGCCTCTTCCAGGTCGCATGATATTGACGCGAGTCTGATAAAGTAATTGCTTCCTACCTATTAACCGCGATTTTGAATTGATTCACTTTTTATAAGAACCATAAAAACATGATTTTGAAAAAACCAGGTTTAAGAATTGAGGGGTTAAAAATAACTGAGCTCTTACTAGATTTATTTTCATCTAACTTATAGAACGAATAAACTTTCCGTAATTTTAAATTGCGGACTGTTTTTATGAATCGTATAATTTTTATAGTCGTTTTCCTACTAAGCTAAGAGACAAGTAAACTCTTAAAGTGAATTAAAAAGACGAAGTTTGCAAAAGTTTGAAAGTTTATAAAATCCTCAGCATCTGGTTGAAACTTTATAGCTAAAATGTAATGGACTTCACGAAAGGGGAGATGTGACTTTGTTTTATTTCTACATTTATAATAAGTTAAGGGTTTCTAGTAAACAATTGAAATAGAATCTGAAAATGTCCTCATTCAAATTTCGCGCCAGGGGAGCGTCAATATCAGAGGTTATGGTTAAGCGTGGCTGTACAATTTTGGCGCGAAATTTAAATCTCAAAATATCCTTTTTTCGTTTTGGAACGGAATCTGGCACTCGAGTGTCGGGTTTAGGTAGTAAAGGGGGTTTCTCCAGACTGGAGAAGTTCGAATTAATTCAATATCGAAACTAGTTTAGTCATTGTGAATGGGTGGGTTAGTATCGACCAATTTCAAAATTAACTTTTAGTGGTTGGTTGTATCCTAGGCTGTTCTCACCAAGTCAGCTTTTCTCCGGGTTGAGCTCCGGGGGTTAAAGGATCTCGAGAGTCTTTAAGGGTAGAAACGAGTTAATCGCCAAGCGGATACACGCTGAAAGCGTTAAAGCTCTCCCCGGAGGATGCGTTTTACCGTGGTTTTGCCTTCACTTGACGATATTTTGCCTTCGTCCTCGCGAATCTCACGAGTTTCAGCTCTTCACAGCTTTAGAGAAAAACAAAACACTTATAAATTAAAAATTTTTTTTAGCCAAAAAAGATCTTAATTTAAGCTTTTTGCTCAAAAGATTATTTCATGGTTAATAATTATTCTGTGTTTGTTAAAAATTTTATACTTTACGACTCATTCTGTCGGAAGATTTTTTCTGTTAGAATTTATTATCTCTTTTGCAAGAAGCTTTTAATGCTTCGTAATTCCTTAATTTATAAGCAGGAGAGCTCTTAAGATTTTATTTTGAAGTTGGTAAAGATTAAGGACTTAGTTCGTATTAATGAAAGTGTAAAACTTTGGAATACTGAGATTTTAAAATGGAGTGGATATTAATGGATATTTTTAATTCAAATACTTTTTTGGGAAGTGAATTTTAGGACTTGCAAACTTGAAAATTTTAATTTTGTTGTAGTTTAAAATCTGGACGTTCTTTTAATTAAGATTTAGAAATTGAATCAAATCAATTTTAACAAGTTTAGAATTTTTAATTTTGAACGCGTTCAGAATTTATTTTGAATGATTTCAAATTTAAGAAAGTATTATAATTAGGATTGACGAGTCAAGGACTTATATGAATATAAATTATAGACTCTTAAATTTAATTATCATTTTTCTTTTTCAAATTATAAATCTGTACATTTTTAATAGTAAAACTCGTTGATTGAAACAAGTTTTTCGTTTGACACAATACAGTTTTAATGAATAATTTTCAAATTGAAGTTTCATTTCGAAAAGTACAGAATTAAAAAGATACGTTATTAATTTGAATAATTTAAATAAATAAAGATTGGATCATTTCTTATAAAAAATTTGAAAGCTTGAAATTTTTAAAACGATAGTTCAAGGATAGTATTGTTCCTGCTGAAACTTTTCAATCTTAAAATCTTTTAATTCCAAATACTTTTACAATTTCTAGTCCCTTATTCAGAAATTGTCAAAATGGAAAAGATAAATAATTTAATTTTTTAATTTTTCCACTTCAAGACTGAATTTTTTCAATTCTAAAAAATGAGAGCTTTTAGTTTTTATGCTATATATGTTTTTTACATAATCTTTAATTAAAAATATTTATGTTTAATACATTTCTAAAAGTTGGCTACATTTTTCATCGGCTTCAATTGACATTTAAACAATTTTCAAGACTATTCAGAAACGTGGAAATACATTTTTTCAACTTAAAAATTTAGATCTTTTGCAGCTGAAAAAAGCAGTTTACTAGTATTTTAGAACAATTTCTACCATGATTAATCAATTTTTGCAAATTTATAAACAAATTGTATAGGTTTTGAATCTAAGAATCTCAAATTTCAATTTTTCCTAGTTTATTTTCTTTTTCATGAATACTTGAAAAAAAGTTTACAATTTCTTTGCCCCAAATCTCTAATTTATTGTTGTCAAATCTTTTTATATTTTATTTATTTAAAAATGAAGACAATATTTTTTTTTTTAATTATGAAAGTCGAGATTTTTTAAAAATGTAAACCTCAAAATTTGAATTTATTGGGCATAATGAGAAAAGGGTTTAATTTTTTGCAGAAATTTTTTCCACTCTATCCTTGAAAGCTTAATCTTAAAGAAAATACACTTTTTTAAACCTGGAAATTACGGAAATGTCAAGGAATTTTGTTGGCCAGGGAAAGCCAGGGAAAAGTCAGAGATTTTGAAAAAAAATGAAAAAGTCAGTGAATTTCTTTACGATTAAAATTTTTATAAGATTAGAAATTTAGAATCCTAATCTTTAAATATTTATGATCAGAGAAAATGAAAAATTGGTCAAGGTAAAATCAGGGAAAAATCGTGGAATTTTGAAAATTCAATTTTTTCGGTCATCCTGATCAAAGTTCTAACAAAATTTCAAACTGATGGTAAAATTTTTTTATGTTGAGATTGCAGCGATAATTTATAATAAAAATAAAATATTAATAAAAGGTTATTTTCACCAAGTTTAATTTTTTGAAAATTCGCAAAAGATGAGTTTTTTTTAAATCACTGAATGAAACTTTTATTTAAAAAACATTTTAAATTTTTTCATTAAATTTTCATTGGCTGGGTATAAACAATCGATGTGTCATTTCCATCCTAATCTAAAAATATTTTATCTGCTTTTAATTGTTAAATTTTAGGATTTTAGGGGTTTTTAAAGAACTGACAAAACAAACAAAATTGTTTTCCAAAGTCTTTAACAATAATGACATCAGTTAAAAATTTTTAAAAATTTGTATGATAACTTCAATTACGCAATTTAAAAACGCTCATAGTTTTGTGCACTCTTAAAACATGGTCAAAAATATTTTTTGTAAATTTTTTATTTCTTATTAATTATCGTCACAATCTCTGCATAAAAAATGCATCATAATTTTTGCGCTCGTAGAAAAAAGTCAACGATTTAAAAAATTAAAATTTTGTAAGTCGTGGTGGCTTGCTATAATATGGACGAAGAAGAAAATTGCAAACTCATCCTGATTAGATAAGGAATTTTTTTTTATTTTCGGTATTTGATTGGTCAAAGTGCAATAGTTTCGATCCGCTCTAACGTTCAATTGAATGAAGAAGAATGAGAATTATCTATAAACTAATAGTTAAAGTGGTAAACTTAAAGAAAAACACAATGTTGCAAATGAAAAAAAATGGGGAAAAATTAATATTTTAGTTTGATTTAAATAAATTTGATAAATAATCAATTGCAATAAAATAAATTAAATGAAAGAAGATTGGCAGAAAATTTCGGCAGCGGGAATCGAGCCCAGAATTTCTGCTTGCGAACTCGGAGCTCTACCGCCAGATGTAACCGGGAGTTAAACGACTCTCGCATCGCGGTCCATATAACGTGCGTGGAACCAGGTGGAACTTTTCGAAGTTGTTTCTCTCGATGTTCTTCTCAATCGTTGATTCCTTGATGACAATTTTCTCCACTCGAGTTCCGCTGCTGCAATATTTAGAAAATTGTTTCCAGAGACCGATTTGGAGGATCTTTCGCGAATTTCGTCTATTTTTGAAAGTTCGTTGATCGTGTGGTGAACAAGCAAAGCCACTTTGGAAGGTGAGAACCGATGTATGGCAGATCCTGCTTAACCTCAGTCTCTAGCTCGAAGCACATAACACGATACAGCGTACGGTAAGCCAACAGTTTACAGCGCTAAGGAGCTTTTCCTTATTCCTTATACGGTAGTTGGCAAGCACCATAGAGATACCATCATACCATCGTGGTACCATAATACGTGTACACATTGGGACCTGTTTCCCAGCCGAAAGCCAACATACGATTCCCACACGAACAATACCTTGCACGATCACACAGCCACAATCCATAGTAATTTATATCTTTAGCGCACGTGTGGACGTTTTTATCCTCTTCTAACGAGCCCTACGTATCCACAGATGCTGGACGTCAAGGACGGCGGCAGAGGAGTCTTCGTCTGCAGCAGCCCTGGACCGGATCCTTACTCTTCTCAGGACCTCTACAATCCCGTCTACGAGGAACTCAGCAATGGTGAGTGGAGAACAATTTTTATTCATTTTTTGTATTATAGGACAGTCTGGTATGCGAACAAAATTTCGTTGTCACCCATCCGAGTATTAGCCGCGCCCAATGCTGCTTAACTTCTGTGATCGGAAAACTCTCACTTAGCTTTCCAAGCCGGTATTGATCACATGAGGCGGATTGAGTTTATAGAATTCATAGCGGAACTACAATTAATAATAATTGTAATAATCGTGCAATTATCATTCACTTTATCCATTTTATAAAATTGTTTGTCTCAATATTACTTTTTAACGACGTAGTTTAAAGATCCTAATTTAAGGGTGCTTGAATTTTTAAACGAATTTTATAATTGATTAATTTTTAACGCTTCAAGTTTGAATTCCCTAATTTAAAAATTTTGTATGTTCAAGTTCGAAATTTT
>CAKNXH010038546.1:0-12758 GCA_932178445.1 Andricus quercusramuli | reverse complement strand
TTTAAAAACTGAAAGTTCAACAACTTGGTTCAAAATACAACTTCTTGGTTGAAAGTTCAACTAATTTTATTAAAATTCTTTTTTTTTCGTTGAAGATTAATTCTTGATTGAAAATATAACTATTTTGTTGACAATTTGTTTTTTTTTAGCTGAAAATTAATTTTTTAAACTGAAAGTTCAACTATTTGGTAACTACTTTTATGAAAAATGATTTCTTTTGTTGAAGATTCATCTCTTTGGTTCAAAATTGAACTATTTGTTGAAAATTGAACTTCTTTGTTGAAAATTTGTCTTTTCCGGTAGAAAATTAATTTTCTTTGTCGAAAAATCATCTTTCTGGTTAAAATTTCAAGTATTTGATTGAAAGTTGAATTGCTTGATTAAAAACTCATTTTTTTGTTAAAGATTTATCCTTTTTTTTAAATCTGAAAATTCAACAATTTGGTTGAAAATACAGCTTCTTGGTTGAAGGTTGAATTAATTTTATAAAACTTCTTCTTTTTCGTTGAGGATTCATCCCTGGTTAAAAATTTAACTGTTTTGTTAAAATTTGTTTGTTTTTTTACTGGACCTTTAATTTCTTGAACTGAAAGTTCAATTTTTTGCTAACTACTTTTGTAAAAATTCATTTCTTTTGTTGAAGATTCAGCTCTTTGGTTAAAAATTGACCTATTTTGTTGAAAATCGCTTTCTGTTGTTGAAAATTAATTGGTTAAACTGAAAATTCAACAATTTTGTTGAAAATTTGTCTTTTCCGGTAGAAAATTAATTTTATTTTTTGAAAAATCATATTTTTATTTAAAAATTCAATTTTTTGGTTGAAAGTTGAACTACTTTTATAAAAATTTATTTTTTGGCTAAAAATTTAAGTATTTTGTTAAAAAATCGTTCTTTTTTCTTCAAATTAAGCTTTTTAGTTGAAAGTTCAACTATTTGGTTGAAAATTTATGTATTTCGTTGAAAATTCGTATTTTTTGTTAGAAAATTTATCTTTTTGATTGAAAGTTAAATTTTTTTCTAAATTCAACTATTTGGTTAAGAATTCATCTATTTTTTTGAAAATGCAGTTTTTAAATTTAATTTAATATTTCACCCACGTTAGTTTTATTTAAAAGATAATTTTGTGTTTTAGATATTTTTTGCAGCAATCAATTGCTGGCATCCAGGATCAGAGTGCAGAGCTCAGTACAATAAAATTCAGAGCTACCCAGTTTTAATGCTCTATCCGTCTAGGCATTCAGGAGTTCAGTATAAAGGTATTCGAACTGCTCCTTACATGATGCAATTTCTGGATGCAGTTATGAATCCCATTGTTAGGATAACAAATAATGTACAGTTAGTGAATCTTCTTCTTGAAAATGATGTAAGTAGGTAATTAATAATTCACGAAAATGGAATAGCATACAAGTATGCAATTAAAATTAAAACGTATATAATTTACAGGCTGTAGTCGTAGGTTTTTTCAACTTTAGTGGATTATCCAAAAGTCCAGGATACAAAGAATTTTATCAAGCTGCTATTCGCGCACTTGAGAGGGATCCAAATCAAGAAATAATATATGCTGCAGTTACAGACCCAAAAACTGCCGAATCAAATTATGGAGTCGTTACATTTCCACATGCTAGACTGTTCCTCTGGAATGAATCTTTAGTACGTATATTTTTAGTATTTTACTAGAAAATTATGCGACGTAAAAAATCTGCCAAGAACGAGATGAATTTGTGAAATCGAAGTTGGCCAATTAATTTGGGAAAAATGTAATCATTTTTTAAAATTTTGCTTTATATATTCAATTCAGCCAAGTTTTATAATGTCTAAAATGGCTTCTTACTTATTTAAAACATTTCTGTAAGGTACTTTATGAAAAAAAGTTTCTTCATGTATTGTGTTTTGTATATTTTTTTCCAAATAACGTGGACAACTTTGATTTCACAAATTCATCTAGCATTTATTTTAATTTAGATCAAAATACTACTTAACTAAATTTAAAAAAATAAATTAATTGTTTGAATAATTTTCTTTCAAAGTAAATGGAATAAATTGTATTAATTTATTCTTTAATTCTATCTAATGGTACCGTCAGGGTGGAAATTTACTTCTGATCGCAGGAAAATTCAAGTTTTCCTTTTGTTTTATTATATTCAATTACTTGCGGTTAAAAGTTAAATTATTTTGTTAAGAATTAATTTTTTGGTTTGAAGATTCATAATTTTACTTGAAAATTCATCTCTTTCCGAAAAATCAATTTTTCAACTAAACATTTAACTGTTCCAATAGAAAATTGAACTATTTTTCTAAAAATCCGTTTTTTTCGTTATGGTTAATATTTCATCTCTTGGTAGGTATAAAATTCAACTATTCCAGTTGAATATTTCATAATTTTAGTTAGAAATTCATCTCTTTGATTTCATTTTCAACTTTAATTTTTTGACTAATAATTTAATTATTCAATTTTTGGTTGAAAAATAATCTGTTTTAGTTGAAAAGTCGTCTTTTTTGGTTGAATCTTGATTTTTTAAACTTAAAACTTAATTATTTAAGTTTTGGCTGGCAATTTATCTTTTTTAGTAAAAACTAATTTTTTGTTGTCGAAAAATCAACTATTTCAGTTAAAGGTTCATTGTTTTATTTGAAAACTCATCTTTTTGGTTTAAAATTCAACTATTCCAGTTAGGTTGAAAATTAATTTTTTAAAATAAAAATGTTACTATTCCATTTTCTGTTGAAAATTGTTTTTTTTAGTTGAAATTCAACTATTTGGTTGAAAATTTGTCTTCTTCAATTAAAAATTCAACTGTTTTGTTAAAAATTTATATATTTTGTTGAAAAATGGTTTTTTTTTGTAGAAAATTAATCTTTTTGTTTAAAAATTAATCTTGTTGTTGAAAAATAAATTTTTTTGGTTTAAAATTTGTCTTCGCGGCTTGAAATTTCAACAGTTTGGTAGAAAATTCAACTGTTTGGTTGAAAAAATAACTATTTTGTAGAAAATTCATATTTTTGGTTGAATATTTAACTATTTGATTTGAAATTAACTTTCTTGTTGAAAATTCGTCTCGTTGACTTAAATTTTCAACTGTTTTTTTTTTAATTCAAATGTTTGGATGAAAAATTAACTTTTTTTGTGGAAAATTCAACTATTTTGTAGAAAATGCGTTTTTTTTTTAACTTGGAAATTTAACAATTTCGATTATATTTGTTTCCTTTTTAGTCTGAAAAATCTTTTTTTGTTGGACATCCATCTCCTTTGTTAAAAAATCATTTTTTTGTTGAAAATTCACTTTTGATAAGAGGACAAATAAATTCGAGTGTTTACTGTTTAAAATTGTAATAAATATATTTAAAAAAGTATTCGGAAATTATAACATTCCACAATTTTATGAGAATTCAGAACAATGTTTAAGTACTGAACAAATAGTATTCTCAGAGAGATACAACAATGATTAATTTAAAAAAATTCTTAGTTTTAATTTTTTTTATCTTAATTTTTTGGAATGTTTTTAAGATTAATGATTCAGTGATAAAACTAAACTTTATGTTATATTATCCAAATCATGATATAGATTAGTAATATTTTTTGATAACCTTGTATGTTATTTCCGGCTATTAAATCAAGATTTGTTGAAAATTCTTTTTGTGAAATTAAAAAAATACGTATATATATAAACTATAAATGTAAGTATTTTTGAGTATTGCTGAACTAAGTTACTCAAGCTGAAAATAAAAATTTTCTGCAATAAAGTTGAATTCTCAACCCGAAAATTTGCATTTTCAACAAAAAAGTTAGTTTTCAACCAAAAACGATTAACTTTATCCATAAAGTTTCATTTTTAACTAAAAAAAATGAAATTTTTACAGAAAGAGATGAATTTTCAAACCAAAAAGATGGATGTTCAACAATATAGCTGATTTTTCAATAAAAACAATTCTAGTCAAGAAAGGAAGAAAAATTCAGTCAAACTAATGAAATTTTAAGTCAAAAAGACGAATTCTCAACAGAAAACATGGAATTTTGTTAAACAGTCATATATAAATATATGAAATAATTAAATTTTGAAACAAATAATAAAATTTTTTAATAAAGATAATTCTTAATCAAAAATGTATCAGTAGAATTTTTAACTGATATTATTATTTTGATAGACTACATAATAACATTTTAAATAAACATGGAAATAATATAATATATAATAATATAATTTTAATACTTGACAAATTTTATGACACTTTTTTGGCATATCGCCAGATTTCATAGAATTTCACGGGATTTAATCATATTTTATTGGATTTCAATGATTTTATTCAAAAGAAGTGAGGTACTTCGTGGGTTTCTTAGAATTAAAGAGATTTGAAATTATTTTTTGAAATTCATCATGAATTCTTATTAATTTACCCTCAATTCTTTTAATGTTCGGAATTTATTTAATTCACGTGAGTTCATCTTAATTTGCATCTAAATTTTCATCTAAATTTACTCAATTCCACATAATTCAATGGATTTAAAAAAAAAGAAGAAGTTTTCATTCAATTTCATTTTCAAGATCTTTGAAAAATTTCAAAAGATTTTAAAGGATTTTAAATATTTTAGATTATTTTGAAATATTACAAAGAAATTGTTAATGGATTTCAGTAATTTAATCGAATTTCAAAAGATTTTAAGTATTTGAGGTTATTATATAAGATTCCCAGGCATTTTCAAGGGCTTGAAAAAGTTTCAAGGGATTTCAAAATACATTAAATGATTTGAAATATTTTAGAAAATTTTTAAAGATTTCCAGAACTTAAAAAAAAATTATTTCAATAGTTTGAAGGGATTTCAAAACCTTTGAAATATGTTAGGATATTTTAAAAGATTCCAGGGAATTTTTAAGAAGTTAAAACAATTTTAAAAGATTTCCAAGGATTTTAATAATTTAAAGGGATTTAAAAATTTTTTCATTCGGTTTTAAAGAATTTCCTAGAATTTCTGAAATGGAAGGATTTTACAGGACCTGTAAGGTTATAGGATATTTTAAAAGATTTCAAGTGATTTTGTAAGATTTCTGAGGATTTCAATGATTTTAAGGGGTTTTAAGAGCTCCCTAGGTATTTTTAATGAACTTTTTCATATAACTTGACGGAATGTTATAATATTTTAATAGATTTCAATGAATTTATTCACAAGAAGTGAGGGATTTCATAAGGTTTAAAAATTTCACAAGATTTTCAAATATTTTTTGCAATCCATTTGGAATTTGCCCTGAATTCTTATTAATTTATCCTGAATTATTTTAAATTCTGTTGAATTCTTCTAAATTCACTCAATTCTACTCAATTTAATGGATTTTTTAAAAAGTTTTTGTTTGATTCATTTTTAAGTCTTTAAAACTCACCTTAAATGCTTAGGAATTTTATCAAATTCTCTTTAATCTTTCTAAACTCATTTCAAACTTTCTCAATTCAATGCATTTTTTCATAGTTTTGAATTGTTTTTAATTGACTTGATTGTTTTTTTAATTCATTTTGATTTTTTATGAATTTCATCGAATTCTTCTGTTTCCTTAAATTTCTCTAAAGTCCCCAAATTTTATTGAAATTAAAGGCTTTTTTCCGATTTCAAAAATATTTTCGACTTTATTTGAATTCTTTTGAATTTAACTTTGCTAGTTTTTAATAAAAATTTAAATCTTTTTTGTTGAAATATCGAGCTATGTATTATATTTTTCAATGAGGATTTATCTTCTTTGGTTGAAATTTGGTTAAAAGTTGAACAATTTTTGTTAAAACTTTATTTTTTTGTTGAAAATTCGTCTTTTTTGGTAGAATTCCCCTGGTGGAAAAAATGTTTACAAGAAAGTAGAACCTTTCTACAACTGTAATTTTTTGTTAAAAAATGTTCTTTTTTTTATAAAAAATGTACAAATCTACAAAGTATTACAGAAAACTACAGGATTTTACATTTTTTAATTTGGGTCTTTGACGTCATAAAAATACTTTTAATTTTTCGTAAATTTATTGTAATGAAAACGTGAAAAATTTTAAAACATTGAAAACAGAATGCAGATGTTTGAAAATTCCGAACACAAAATTTATAAGCTTTTTAAGCATTTTGAAAGTTTTTTAATTAATAAAAAATCGTATCAAAATTCTTAGGAAAACTAACAGTATATATTTTTAGTTAATTTAAAAAGAATATTTAATAAAATTTCAAACATTTTCAAAAAAGAATCAGGATGATTTTAAGGTAATTCATTTTATACGTGTAAATTATTATCAAGCGTTTGAAATAGACAAATTTAAAGCTTCAATTTTGAATCTTTTAATTTCAATGAACGTGATCAGTTCTTTCTCAATTGTTCAATTTTTATTTGCAGTCGAAAAGTTGTTATTTTTCAACCTAGGATGACAAATATTGAGAACATTGAAATGAGATAATTTCAAATGACATATATATGGTGACCAATCAATTGATATATATTTGAAAAAAACTTCAAACAAAAGGTTTTTTGGTGTTTAATAACAATTAACCATCATAGTCTTTTAATATTCTACCACTGCTTCAAAGTTTAAACATAGAAGCTTTTTTGTAATAGCGATCAGGTACACATCTTAATTTGAAATTATCTCACTGCAATATTCTAAATATTTGCCATCTTAGGTTGAAAAAGAATAACAAATAAATAAAAAAATATAAAAAAGTACAAAATTCGTCTCAATAATAGAAAAAAAATGGTATTTTCCTGTAATTTTTGTTGTAGTTTATTGTATTTATTTGTAGATTGCTGCAAAAATAGTTTTAGCAGGGTGTCTACCCTACCTGGAAAACCAGGAAAACCTGGAATTGTCAGGGAATTTTTATATACCTGAAAAAACCTGGAAATGTCAGGGAATGTTTTTTAAAGTCAGGGAAATTGTTAAGAGGTTGCCTAACTTTTTAAAAATTACAGTATTGAATTGAATGAAAATGATTCTTCATTTGTAAAAGTATATCTCTCTATTACTATATTGATCTATTTGGTTGAAAATTCGATCTTTTTGGTTGAATTCCATTATTTTTTATTAAAAATTGTAATCTTTTCTGGTTGAAATATCAGCTACCACATTTTTCGTTCCGAGTTCATATTTTCTGAAAGAAGATTTAATTACTTGATTAAGAGTTACCCTTTTGTTAAAAATTAATTTTTTGTTTTAAAGATTCATCATTTTAATTGAAAGTTCATCTCTTTGGTTGAAAAATGAGCTATTTTGTTGAAAATTCGTTTTTTCTTTGGCTGGAAATTAATTTTTTTACTGAAAATTTAACTATTCCTGTTGCAACTTTAACTATTTTGTTGAAAATTTGCTTGTTTTTTTCTTGTTCAAAATTATTTTTGTTATTGAAAATGTTACTATTCAATATTTAGTTGAAAAATTATCTTTTTTACTATTTTTATTATTTTTTCATTCTATTATTATTTTATTATTTATTATTTTTTAGAAAATTTTCACTTTTTTAGTAGAAATTAATCTTATGGATTGAAAATTAATCTTGTTGTTTGTAATTTAATGTTAAACATTAATTTTTAATTGAAAGTTTAACTATTCAATTGTTGATTGACAATTTATCTTTTCAATTGAAAATTCATGTATTTTATTGAAAATTCGTCTTATTTAGTAAAAAATAAACTTCTCGATTGAAAATTCTTCTTTTTGGTTAAAAAATCAACTATTCCAGTTAAAGATTGATCATTTCCGTTGAAAATTCATGTATTTTGTTGAAAAATCGTTTTTGTCGTAGAAAATTCATTTTCTTGGTTTACAATTCATGTATTCCAGCTAAGTATTCATCATTTTAGTTGAAAATTTATCTTTTTTCTTAAAAATAAAACTACTTGGTTGAAAGCTAAATTGAATTTGTTTTTAAAATAATTTTTTTTGTGTGGAAAATTAATTTCTCTTAAATGAAAATTTAACTATTTCATTGTTGGTTGAAAACTGATCTTTTTTAGTTCAATATTCAGCTATTTGTTTGAAAATTGATATTTTTTAGTTGAAAATTCAACTGTTTAATTGTGAACTGATGTATTTTTTTGAAAAATCGCGTTTTGGGTAGAAAATTAATCTTTTTGGTTGAAAATTTAATTATTCCAGTTGAAGATTCATCACTTTGTTTGAAAATGTAACAATGTTGTTGAAAATTAGTTTTGTTTTTGTTGCAAATTAGTTTTTTCATCTTTTTGGTTAAAAAATCAACTATTTCAGTTAAAGATCATTTCAGTTGAAAATTCATGTATTTTGTTGAAAAATCGTATTTGTGGTAGAAAATTTATTTTCTTGGTTTAAAATTCAAGTATTCCAGCTAAGTATTCATCATTTTAGTTGCAAATTTATCTTTTTGCTTGAAAATAAAACTACTGGGTTGAAAATTAAATTAAATTTGTTTTAAATAAGTCTGTTTTTTTCTGGAAAATTCATTTTTTTAACTGAAAATTTAACTTTTTCATTTTTGTTGAAAACTGATCTCTTTTTGTTCAAAATTCAGCTATTTGTTTGAAAATTGATCTTTTTCAGTTACCAAAATATGCACTGCATTTTAAGTATAAGTGTATAAAATAAAAATTTATTTGAATTATTATTCAAATTCATGGACTTTAAGAGAAAAATTCAAGAAATCATTAATTATGTTTTTAATATTATTTAATTAGTCGATCGCGCTTAAATATTTAAGAATAGCTTGTAATATTAATTGAATTCCTAGAAACTGAAAAAAAACATTATTTACAATAAATTCGCAAAACTGTATACATATCCGAGTCGATTGTTTTAAAAAAACCTGGAATTGTCAGGGAATTTTTTTCCAGGATTTGAGTAGACACCCTGTTTAGGTATCTGTACTTTATTGTACAAATTTTTCCACCAGGGGAATTAATCTTCTGGATTGAAAATCAACCTTTTGTTTAAAAATACATAATTTTATTTGAAAATTCATCTTTTCGGTTAGAAATTTACTTATTTTGGTAAAAATTCGTATTTTCCAGTTGAAGTTTCCCCTGTCTTCGTAGAAAAACCAACTGTTTGGTTGACAGATAACTTATTTGTCAAAAATCCATATATACTGGTTGAAACTTCACCTGTTTTATAAAAATTGGTCTTTTTGGCTTAAAAACCCAACAATTTGGTTTAAAAACAAGCTATTTTGTCAAAAGCCTTTTCGTAAAAAATTTTTCGTTTTGGTTACTTTTTTGCCACATTATTGTTACTTTTCGGTTATTTTTTTACTATTTTTTTAAGCTTGAGCAGTTCCGAGCCCTGCCTATATTTTATCTCATAGTGTCTGTGAGGCCTGTAATTTTTAATAATTCGAAATATGTATTATTTATTGTACAGAGTTGGCCTGAAAGTCAAGAGTGGACAACTGATGCTTTAACAAACTGGGCTGGGAAAGAAATGCATCGAGTAACTCTCTGGTTACAACCTCCGGGTAGCAAATCTGTTACATTTGCACCCTACCTTTGGGATGGTCCAGCACTTTTTCTCTTTACGCCAAGAAACCCTTTGCATTCAGAAAATTACAACTACAATCTCGTAAGTGACTACTGATAAAAACCAAGTCTGCGGTTACTTTTTTCTTTTAATTTGTTGAGTTTAACATTTTTTTCCAAAATTTTAAAACTGTTCAACAGGTTCGAAATAATATTATAGCATATAGAATATTCAGTATAGACATGTATTCCTATAATAAATTTTGTATAATTTTTTCGCGATTTTAGATAAATCGTTAGAAGAAACTCATTATAGAAATAAATAATTTTAAAATATTGAAAAAAAGTCATGCAAAAAAAGTGGAAAGACAAGGAATGATTGATTTATTTACTTAACGTAGGATTACAAATTATTACAAGGGATTTCTACAAATTTCATAAGATTTTTCAACAAGTTCCAAAGAATTTCAAAAGATTTAAAAAATTTCAATTGATTTCCATGAATTTTGTAGAATTTGCAAAGATTTTAAACTCTATTTTGAAGTATTTCTAGAAAATTGTAGGAAAAAAATGAAATTAAATACATCTTCAAGCATTTCCTAAAGATTCCAAAGATTTTAAGGTACTTAAAGAAATTTCGCCAGATTTGAAGGATTTTACTGAATCTCTAAGGATTTCTAGGGATTTGAACGGGTTCTTTTTTAGAGAACTTTCACGAATAAGTTTAATTTAATTTATATTCAAGGGATTTCAAATGATTTCTACTTGTTTTAATAGATTTTACGATTATGTACATATTTATATATTTTAAGAGATTTTACAGAATTTCAAGAGATTAAAAAAATTTCAATGACTATCAAAGAATTTTGTAGCATTTTCAATGATTTCAAGAGATTTCAAATAATTTTTCAAGGTGTGAAAGATTTTATAGAACAGTTAATTATTTAAAACGATTTACGGGTTTCGAAAAGATTTCAAAGATTTCACGCTATTCTAACATATCCCAAAAAATTTCACGAGATTGCCAAAATTTCAAGGGATTTCAAAAAAATTTATACAATTTCCAAAGATTTTAAGTTCGATTTCAAGGGATTTCTAGAGAACTTTCGAAAATAAATGAAATAAAATAAAAATTCAAGGGATTCTTTGCGATTCCAAGGACTTGAAAGATTTCTAGGGAGTTGGAAGTTTTTTTTTGTAGAGAACTTTAATGAATAACTTTGGTTTATTTTATATTCAAGGAATTTCAAATAATTTCTACTTATTTTATTAGATAATTATGATTTCCAAATATTTCAATGGATTTAAAGTTATTTTTTAAAGATTCCAAATAATTTCAAGAGATTAAAAAAATTTAAAGGATATAATGATTTTATGTAATTAATTGCTTATAATCGCGAAAAAATTATAGGACGTTCATTATAGGAAAATCATGATAGGCCTATACTGATTTTCCTACAATATTTTTTCATAAAGGCAGCTTGCAATTTCGCATGAAAGCTTTTAGTTGAAAATTCATCTGTTTGGTTGAATATTATTTTTTAACTGATATATGATAGAATATGATAACTGATAGAAGATTTATCTTTTTTTGTTGAAAATTCCTGTATTTTGATGAAAAATCGTTTTTATTGGTAGAAAATTATTTTTTTTGTTTGAAAATTATTTCTCTTTTTCCAAAATTCATCTTTTTGGTTGAAAATTCATTTATTCCAGTTAAATGTTCATAAATTTAGTTAAAAATTCACCTTTTTCATTAAAAAATCATCTATTCCAGCTGAAGATTCATCATGTTAGTTGAAAATTCAACTGTTTCGTAGAGGATTCATAATCAAATAAAAAATTTAAAAAAATAATAAAAAAATCAATCAATTATTGAAAATTATTCCTCTTCTTTGAAAATTCATCTGATTGGTTGAAAATTCAAATATTCCAGTTAAATATTCATAATTTTAGTTAAAAGTTCATCTTTTTGGTTTAAACTTCATATATTCCAGTTGAATATTCATCATGTTAGTTGAGAATTCATGTATTTTGTTGAAAAATCGTCTTTTGGGCTTGAAATTTGACTTTTTTAGTTAAAAATTTAACTATTTTGATAAAAATGCATGCATTTTGTTGAAAAAACGTCTTTGTTGGTAGAAAATTAATTTTCTTGTTTAAAAATCAATCTTTTTGTTAGAAAATTATTCTTCTTTTTTAAAAATTCATCTTTTTGGTTGAAAATTGAAGTATTTGGTTGAGAATTCATGTATTTTGTTGAAAAATCGTCGTTTTGGTTGAAAATAGGATTTTTTTAGTTGAACATTCAACTTTTAGTAAAAATTCATGTATTTTGTTGAACAATCGTTTTTGTTGGCTGAAAATTCAACTTTTTTAGGTTTAAAAATGCAACTATTTTGTTAAAAATAAATGTATTTAGTTAAAGAATCGTCTTTTTTGCTTGAAATTCGATCTTTTTAGTTGAAAATTCATCTTTTTGGTTGAAAATTCAAGTATTCCAATTAAATGTTCCTAATTTTAGTTAAAAATTCATCTTTTTGGTTTAAAATTCATCTATTCCAATCGAAGATTCATCATCTTATTTGAAAATTCAACTATTTGGTTGAGAATTCATGTATTTTGATAAAAAATCGTATTTGTTGGTAGAAAATTAATCTTTTTGTTTGAAAATAAATCTTTTTTTTTTGAAAATTATTTCTCTTTTTTGAAAATTCATCTTTTTGCTTTGAAAATCCAAGTATCCTAGTTAAATGTTTAAAAATCATCTTTTTGGTTTAAAGTTCAACTATTCCAGTTGAAGATTCATCATGTTAGTTGAAAATTCAACTATTTGGTTGAAAATTCATTTATTTTGTTGAAAAATCTACTTTTTGGTTGGAATTTGACTTTTTTAGTTGAAAATTCAATTATTTGTTTGAGAATTCATGTATTTTATTGAAAAATCGTTTTTGTTGGTAGAAAATTAGTCGTTTTGTTTGAAAATTATTCCTCTTTTTTAAACATTCATCTATTTAGTTGAAAATTCAAGTATTGCAGTTAAATGTTCATAAATTTAGTTAAAAATTCACCTTTTTCATTAAAAAATCATCTATTCCAGTTGAAGATTCATCATGTTAGTTGAAAATTCAACTATTTCGTAGAGGATTCATGTATTTTGTTAAATAAATCGTATTTTTGGCTGAAAATTCGACTTTTAGTTTAAAAATGCAACTATTTTGTTAAAAATAAATGTATTTAGTTAAAGAATCGTCTTTTCTGCTTGAAATTCGATCTTTTTAGTTGAAAATTCATCTTTTTGGTTGAAAATTCAAGTAT
>CAKNXH010038455.1:662-15106 GCA_932178445.1 Andricus quercusramuli | reverse complement strand
TAAAATTACAAATTTCATAAACAATTCAGGTCCTTTTCAACAAAGTTTCTTAAAATATTCAATAAAAAATTAATGCTTGGAAACCTTTTTTCATCTAAAATTGATTTAATATGACTTAAAAATTAAATATAATTGAAGAAAAATTCTATATTTAATGTAGGAAATTGATAATCAGAAATAATGTAATCCAAATTTCAAAACTAAGGTTAAAATTACAAATTAAACAAATTTTCTACCAAATTATTAAATTTTTGAGCAAAAAAAAAAGAACGTTCTACAATAAATTCGAATTTTTAACTCAAAAATATAAGCTTTCAATACAAGAAATAAGTTTCAATCAAAAATTGTAATTTTCAGTTAAAAAAATGAATTTTTAAAAAAGTAGTTTGATTTCAAACCAAAAAGAGAGCTTTGCAACGAAATAAATACATTTTCAACCAAACAGTTAAATTTTCAACTATTTTTCTGCCTAAAAACATAAATTTTGAACGAAATTTGAACTTGCGACCAAATAGTTGAATTTTCGACTAAAAAAATATAAATTTTCAAACACAAATGAAATAGTTGAATTGTGGGTTTAAAAAAATTAATTTTCAAAGACAAAAAAAGTTTCAATAGTTAAATTTTCAAGTAAAGATTTAAAAAATTAAATATTGCTCAAATTAGAACATTTAAAATTATAATTGATGAATTTGGAATATTCTATTTTTTAATTATGTATTTAAGTTTGTATATTCCAACTAAAATTGTTAATCTTCTAATACTTATTTAAAAAGTACTATATATTTTGTAACTGTTCCAATTTTATACTGGATAATAACTTTTGTCTCCAGTTTTCACATTTTCTTTAAAATGTTTCATCTTCAAATTTTTTTCAAGAATATTTATTTTTAATGGTCTGCACTTGAAACCTGTACCTTATTTATTAATAAATAATTTATTCAAGTGCTATAATTGCTTTAATTATTATTCAATAATGAGTAAAATTTCAAATATCGTATATTTAAAGAGAAACGAGGAAAAGGGGAAGTTTTTTGAGAATAGAAGAAAAATTCTGAATTGGAAAATTGAAAATTAGTCTTCTAGATTTCAGAAAAGGATGAACAAATAAAATACATCCACTTCCAAAATGCAAAGTATTACTCACCAGTAAGTCGATGATCCTAAAGGATCAGACATGTAAATAGTAGGAAAAGTGATTCTATTTAATCCACAATTTTATACAAAAAATTTAAAACCCCAGACGAATTATTTACTTATCATAGGGTATTTGAAAATATTAAAAAATGATTTAAATTCCAAGTCTAGTTTCATTTAATTGATCAATGTACCTCAACTATTGTCAAATTGACGGAAGTAACATCTCCAATCTTCAGATTTGGATCCTTCAATCTGGCTTTTTCCTTCGCTCGAAACTCATGGAACCGATTGACAATTTTCGAAAATTTTTCTCCAGCCGTATTGTCTGGCAAGAGTGATCCATGTCCAGGTTGTCCAGTGCATTTAATCGAAATTTGCCAGATACTTCTTTCGCCATAAAAAACTAGGAAATCGTTATTCGGACTTGCAATTCCTTCATCGAGAGCAAAGCCAATATTCAGATTCTTGAAATCCTGCGTTTTGGAAAATTCCCTCATACCAGGGGAGCCACCAACTTCCTCGTGAGGTACAAATGAGACGTGAATTGTACGTTTTAAACGTATTCCATTTAATTTTAGACGACGAATGGCTTCCAAATATTGAATATTAACGCATTTCATGTCTTGGGATCCTCGGGCGTATATATTTCCTTTCTCATCCATGTGGGCGTCGAATGGTGGATATGTCCATTGTTCCTGGTTGAAGAAATTAGAATTTAGAAAATTATGCAAAAAAAAATTACGCGAAATGAGCTCAAAAAAGGGGAATTAGGGTAATTTTCTCATGAAAAAGGGGAAAGATTGAAACATTTATTTTTACATGTCCAAAAGAAAAAACAATATTTTTATAACAAATGTTATATTTAAAAAAAAATGTTCAATGATTTTTGCTATTAAAGAATTTATTTTTAAAAATTGGATACTTTCAATGTAAATTTAAAACTACTCTCTTCAGTAGAACGAAGTAAAAATACTAAAATTAATCGAATCATTTGAGCTAATGGATAACAATTTGTGGGTCGAATTCCAAAACAAGTAAAGAAAAACATTTTTTAATCGGTAAATATCTTCTTTCTCTTTTTGAAATTTACAATTAAAAATTGTAATAATTCAAAAAAAAATGTGTCTTATTAAATTTTTTTTTAATGTACTAAAACATGTTTTTCGGATTGATTCGAATCTGAAATTTCTTCAACTTGAACCAAAGAAACATGTTATTATTTTTTATTCATGGGAAATATTTTTTTTCGTGGTGTTTGTAACGTTCCAAAATCGCAAAAAATATGAAATCCCAAAAATCCTAACTCACGACAAAATTTTTTTTCCGAAAAACCAAAATGAAAAAAGGTTTCTTTGGTTTAAGCTAAATAAATTTCAGGTCCGACACATTCAACTTATTAAAAAAAACTGCAACTGAGCAAGAAATATATTTTTAAATTTTCAACAAATAAGATAACTTTTGAACAAAATAGTTCAATTATTCAATTAAGAACATAATTTTTTACCAAAAATCGAATAGTTCCAAAAAATTAATTTTCAATTGAAAAAACTGAATTTTTCCCAAATTGTTGAATGTTGAAGCCTGAATTAAAAATTTTCTACAGTGCAGTTGATTTTTCAACACGAAAATATGAATTTTCAATAAAAAAGTCAATTTTTAACCAAAAATTAAAATTTTTAGTTAAAAAACCTAGTTTTTAGAAAAAACAAAAAAAACTTCAACTGAAATGATGAATTTTTAACTGAAAAATGAATTTTTAACAAAGTATTTCAAAATTCGACCAATTAGTTGAATTCTCTACTAAACTATTGAATTTTCGAGAGAAAATCCAAATTTTCTACAAAACAGTTGAACCTTTAATCCAAAAACACGAATTTTCAAGAAGATTTAAGTTTTCAACCAAAAAAGATTTTTTACTCAATAAAGAAAAAAAAATGGTATTCAAATTGTCGAATTTTAAAGCAAGAATATTATTTTTCTACAAAAAAAATCAATTTTTCTATAAAAAAGATCAATTTTGAACCAAAAATGGAATTGCTACATTTTCATTGGAAGAAACTAATTCTCGAATGAAAAAACCAATTTTCTACCAAATTTTTGAATTTTTGAGCCAAATAAATAGAACTTTCTAATATATATTCGAATTTTCAACTCAAAAATACAAGCTTTCAATACAAAATAATTTTCAATCAAAAAGTGCAATTTTCAGTTTGAAAAAATGAATTTTTAACAAAGTAGTTTGATTTTCAACCAAAAAGACAGCTTTTCAACAAAATAGTTAAAATTTTAAGCAACTTTCCGCCAAAAATTATAATTTTTAAATGAAATTTGAACTTGCAATCAAATAGTTGAATTTCCGACTAAAAAATATCAATTTTCTTACAAAAAGGAGTTGAACTATATCATTTTTGAAAAGAAGCATTAACAACACTGTTGATTTGCTTTAAAGTTATATAAAAATAATTTTCCTAGGTTTGTCTAAAAAATTTCCGAGATTTTTTTTTATTTTACAGGATTTTACGAAATTGTAGGATAAATTTGAATTTAAAAGATATATAGGACTTTTTGAGGCTTGAAAAAAATTTAACAATAGTTTCTACATCTTTCAAAGTTTAAAAATATTTTTAATCTCTTCAAGACATCGAAAATTCTTAAATACCACTTAAAATTACTCGAATTATTCCTAAAAATGTCTTGAAATCTTCCGGATTTGTTTTGATCATTTTGGGAATCTTTCGTAATGTTTTGAAATCTTCTTAAATATTCTCTCAAAATTTATTTTTAAAAATGAAGAATAACTCTAAATATTCCCATATTTTTTTTTATCTTGAAACTTTTCAAAATTATGAAAAAAACTACAAAATTGTATTTCGAAATCTTAAAAAATCTACATTCTATTTCAAGTTTTTTAAAATCTTTTCAAATTTTTCAAAAACTTCTAAGTATATTTTAAAATGATTCGAATTTTTCGTGAAACCTTGCAAAAATTCTGCAAAATTAAACAAAATTTTCGGAAATCTTCCAATAAAAAATCATAAAAAATTTTCCCAAAAATCTTAAGAAAATGAGTGCATCCTCTCGAAACCTTTCAAAATTCTTAAAAAGCTTTTAGGTTTTTTTTCTTCCAAATCTTTAAGAATCTACATTTAAAAAAATGTTGTAATCTTTTTTAAGTTTAAATTATTTTAGTACCTTAAGAAACTTCAGAAATCTTTCATAATGTTTTAAAACTTTGTTAAATATTCCCTTCAAATTAATTTTTCAAGCTAAAGAATCACTTTTAATAATCCTAAGAGTCTAAAAAAAATTTTATGATCTTAAAATCTTTCAAAATCTTGAAAAAAATGAAAGTAAAAATTGTATTTTGAAACCTTTAAACCTACATTTTATTTTAATTTTTTCGAAATATTTTCAAATTTTTAATCATTTTTGAAATTTTTTAAGAAAACTTCTAAATATCTTTTAAAAAGATTTGAATTTTTTCTAAAATTTTGTAATCTTGCAAAAGTGAAAAAGTTTGCTTTAAAATCTTCGACACTCTTTTCCGAAATTTTAGAAAACAATTTAAAATGTTTTGAAAACTTACTAAATATTTTCTTCAAATTAATTTGTCAAAATAAAAAATCAATTAAAATCTTCCCTAAAATCTCAGGAATCAATTCCAAATTCTATTTCAAAATCTTGAAAAATCTACATTTTGTTTAAAATGTCTTGAAATCTATTCAAATTTTAAATAATTTTTCAGTCTTTCCAAAACTTTAAAATATCTTTTGAAATAATTCGAAGTTCTTCTCTAGTATTTTTTAAAATCATGCAAAAATTAAAAAAATAGTTTTAAAATCCTCCAGATTCTTTTTCGACATACTCTAAAATCTTCAAAGCTTGAAATTAATTTTTTTTAAATAAAAACGAGAATAAATTCTAAATCATTTTAAATTTTCCCAGAAATTTTATTGTCTGCATCGGTAATTTTTTTTTTTACAAAAAACCGACAAGATATAAATCTACATTCTATTTTGTTTAAAAATCTTTTGAAATTTTTCAAAAACTTCTAAATATATTTTCAAATGATTCGAATTTTTCGTAAAACCTTGAAAAAAGTCTGCAAAATTAAACAAAATTTTCGGAAATCTTCCAATAAAAAAATCATAAAAAATGTTCCCAAAAATCTTAAGAAAATTTATGCATCCTCTCGAAACCTTTCGAAATTCTTAAAAAGCTTTAAAGTTTTTTTCTTCCAAATTTTCAAGAATCTACATTAAAGAAAATGTTGTATTAATCTTTAAATTTAAAATTATTTTTGTATCTTTGAAAAACGTCGGAAATCTTTCATAATCTTGTTAAAATTTGTTAAATATTCCCTTCAAATTAATTTTTTAAGATAAAGAATCACTATTGGGATATTAAAACTTTTTTTATACTCAATCCTTTAAAATTTTAATTATTTAAATTAAATTGAAATCCCTTGAAAATTAATAATTTTTAATTTGCGAATTATACTTTCCAAAATTCATCCAATTCAATTTTAATTGCAAAATTAAAACCTATGAGAGGGAAAAATTAAAAATGTAGCGTTCAACATAAAAATTCAGAACTCATTACCGAAATTATTCATTTACTGCTGTATTTTTTTTTTTATTTCAAATCGTCCTTTAGAATTATTATTCATTCTTCAAATTTTCCGATTAAATAATTTTCAATTTGAAATGATTAATTTGTTTTAATCTCCAACCAAAAAATCGGACAATTTTAAGATATTAACATTGGAAATTAAAAATTAAAATAAAGAATACAAAACAAGATTGCTGTAATATGATTCCATTTTTTGAAATTGTACAATTTTAAGCTTTTCAATTAAATTAAATTCAAACCCATCAATGCTTTTATTATGAATTTGAAACTACAATATTGTGAAATTTAAAATTCGAAACCTCTAAAAATTAATCTTTAAATTAATTTAAGAAAAATTTTTAGTTTCAAGGCCTCAAAGATTAAACTGTTTTAGAATTGCGCATTCAAAACTATAATTTTAAAATAAAGTTATCGAAATTTCAAAGACAATAAATATTTTATAAATAGGTACTATATCATGTTCCATATCATTTCTTTAATTTTTCCAAATTAATACGTTTTTAAATTTAATAAATGTTTACAGAATTTTTTTAAAATTTTATTTATTTTAATTATTGGTTTATATTATTTATGAAAACAAGGGTAATTACATTATAATTATTACTAAAACACTCAAATATAAAAAATTTAAAATTCAATAAAATATTATATTTAATTAAATTATTATAAAAAAAAATTATAAATAATTTTAAATGATAAAAAATATAATTACAGTAAATTTCAATAAAAAATATAAAATAAATATAAGATTGTATTTAATAAAATAATAAATTGTAAATGAAGTGACATTTAAAACGACTGGATAGATTTTTTTGCTAAAAAATGTGATTTCAGTAAAAATTTTTGGAAATTTCATATTTTTATTTACTTACAGGAAATACCGGAACCACATCCATGTGGCCGTTCAAGAGTATGGAAGGTTTCTCTGGTTCTGTTCCTTCCCAGGTGATGACCAAAATTGGATGTTTT
This sequence comes from Andricus quercusramuli, assembly GCA_932178445.1. Lineage (NCBI taxonomy): Eukaryota > Metazoa > Arthropoda > Insecta > Hymenoptera > Cynipidae > Andricus > Andricus quercusramuli. The sequence goes on along the minus strand of CAKNXH010038455.1, from coordinate 8,365 downwards.
GGACTTGGCTCGAATATTTGGACTGGCAAGTCAAGAGACTTGGCCTGTTTTTGAACAAAAGCCACGCAATCATCTGAAAAAAATTAATATTGGTTAAATATGGAAGCCAATAATTAAAGGCAATATTTATTTATTATTTACTATATTTTCGAGCTAAAAAGTAAAAGAAAAATTAAAACGTTGACTTTGAAAAACGAAAAGATGAATTTTCAACAATAAAGTTAATTTTCAAAATAGAAAAGTGAATTTTCAATCAAATAGTTGAATTTTTAAACGAGAAAGATTAAACTTTAACGAAAAACAGTTGTGTTTTCAATCGAAAAGTTGAATTTTAATAAAAAAGTTCATTTTCAACCAAGAAAGATCACTTTTCTATCAAAAAAGATCACTTCTCAACAACAAATTTAATAGTTAATATTTAATCCAATAAAGATTTTTTTTAAATCAAAAACGGTTTTCCACAAAAAGACCAAATTTCAACAAACTAGTTGAGTTCACAGCCAAAATAAAGTTATTTTCAACTAAACAATTGGACTTTTAATCAAGAAAAAATAAATTTCTACTAAGAGATAAATTCTCCACAAAAAAATATAATAGTTAATATTTGAATCAAAAATGGTTGAGTTCCACAAAAAAAAACTATTTTTCAACAAAACAGTTGAATCCTCAACAAAACATAAATTTTCAGCCAAAAAAATTAATTTTCCACCAAAAAGACGAATTTACAACCAAATACATAAATTTTCAACAAGAAAAGATTAATTTCAATTAAAAATATAAATTTCAAGCCAGAAATGGAATGGTTACATTTTCAGATAAAAAAAAATTAACTGTGAACCACATAAACAAATTTTCAACAAAACAGTTAGATTTTCAACCAAAGAGATGAATCTTCAGCCAAAAAAATTAATTTTTAACAAAGTACTTCAACTTCCAACTAATTACTTTAATTTGCAACCAAAAAATGTGAATTTTCAGCAAAAAGTTAATTTTCTACCAAAATACTTGAATTTTCAACTAAAAAAGATGAATTTTCAAAGAAGAATTTAATAGTAGATATTTTAACCAAAAAATATTTTTATTTTAAATCTCGAACAGTTAAGTTCCACGAAAAACTACGAGTTTTCTACAAAGCAGTTGAATCTTCAACTAAAAAAGACCAATTTTCAACAAAATACATGAATTTTCAACCAGAAATGGAATAATCACAACAAAAAATGTTCAACAAAAGTTAAATTTACAACCAAAGAAATGCATGTTCAGCAAAAAAATTAATTTTCTACCAAAATATTTGAATTTTCAACCAAGAGTTTGAATCTATATGCAAAGAAGATGAATTCACAACGAAAATATTTTTATTTTAAATAATGTTCAACCAAGAAGATCAATTTTCAACCAAAGGGCCGAATTTTCAACAAAATACATAAATTTTCAAAGAAACAGTTACATTTTCAACTAGAAAAGATCCATTTTCAATAAAAAACAGCAATTTTCTTCAAAAAGTTGAATAATTACATTTTCAGTTTAAAAAAATGAATTCTGAACCAAAAAAAAATTAAAACAAAACAGATTTTTACCCAAAGAGATGAATCTTCAGCGAAAAAAATAATTTTTAAACAAACAGTTTAATTCTTAAACGGGAGTATATTAATTTTCAAAAAAATACATGAATTTTCAACTAAAAAAGATAAATTTTGAATTAAAAATATCATATTTCAACTAAAATGGAATAATTACATTTTCAGTAAAAAAAAAAATCAACTCTCACCGAAAAAAACGAACTTTCAATAAAACAGTTAAATTTTCAACCGAAAAGATGAATTCCTAACGAAAAAAATTAATATTTCGACCAAAAAAGATTTTAACTTTAAATAAAAAACAGTCGAGTCCCACCAAAAACAACGAACTTTCTACAAAACAGTTGAATCTTCAACCAAGAAGATTAATTTTCTACCAAAAAGGAGTATTTTCAATAAAATACATGAATTTTCAACTAAAAAATATCAATTTTAATTAAAAATATCAATTTTGCAACCAAATTTGTTAAAATAAAAAACAGTTTAGTTCCACCAATAATGTCGAATTTTCCAGAAAAAACAGTTAAATTTTCAACACAAAAATATTAATTTTGAACGAAAAAGTTGATTTTCAATCAAATTGGTGACTTTTCTACAGAATTGTTCAATTTTCTACCAAATTCTTCAATTTCCAAGTCAAAAAAATTAATTATCTACAAAAAGCTTAATTTTAAAATTAAAAATGTGGATTTTCAACAAAAAAAAGTTAGATTAAAAAAAAAAATTGCAAACAGAGATGAATTTCCAATTAAAATACTGAATTTCAATTTTCAACTAAAAAAGATGAATTTTCAACAAAAATATAATTGTTGATAATTCGAAAAACAAATATTTTAATCTTCAGTCAAAACCACTTTAGTTCCATCAATAACGAGACATTTTATAAAAAATAGCTTAATTTTAAACCCAAAAAATATAAATTTTGAAAAAAAGTTAATTTTTGACCAAATTGTTCAATTTTCAAGTAAAAAAAAACGAGTTATCTATAAAAAGTTTAATTTAAAAATTAAAAATGTGCATGTTCAACAAAAAATTTAAATTAAAAAAAAATTGTAAACAGAGATGAATTTCCAACTGAAATAGTGAATTTTAAACAGCAAATTAATTTTTTGAGAAAGTGGTTTAACCTTCAACCAAATAGATGAATTATCAACCAAAAAAATATGAATTTTCAACGAAAAATTATTTTCCTGCCAAAGTATTTGAATTTTCTACCAAGTTGTTGATTTTATTTTCACGAAATTGTTAAATTTTCAAATAAAAAATAAAAAAAGAATTATCTACAGAACATTTAAGTAAGAAAAAAAATCAGAGATGAATTTCCAACTAAAATAGTTGAATTTTCAACCAAGTATTCTAATTCTCAATTAAAAAATATGTATTCTCAACAAAAAAGGTATTAGTTGATAATTCAAACAAAGATTTTTTATTTTAAATGGAAAATTGTTGAATATTCTACCAAATTGTTAACTTGTTTACGAAACTAAAATTTGCAAATAAAAAAAAACTAATTATCAACAAAAAAATTAATTTTCGAACCAAAAATGTGCACTTTCAACAAAAAAATTAAATTTCAATTTAAAAAAATGTCAACCGGTGATGCTTCGCATATTTAAACATCCAAAGTTAAATTAATTTTCGAGCATCCTTTAAAAATCGAAATTACCATAATATTTTACAATTTTGGTTTTTATTATAATCAAATAAAAAACAAATTGAGTGACGTATCAGGTATCAAGATAAAATCCCATATACTAATGATTCTTAAACCTTCTTATCAAGCTTCAAACAATCAAAAATTAAGATGAAAGTGCAATCATGAGACTGTTATACATTGTTTTCAAGAATTTCGTGGACCTTATCTTCATTATCTTATGCTTGGTCAAATAATGCGCATTATTCTTGGAATCTGTTTTTAAATAATGGTATCAGGATCTATTGACAAATGATAGCACTGAATTACTCTGAATTTGAAAGAATGAAATTGTAGAAAAATTCACAATAAAAAGCAAATTTTAAACAATTTTTATCTGAAATTAAAAAGTTCTTGAATTTAAAAATTAAGCATTCAAGTTCAAATTTTTCATGGGATAAATTTCAAAAATTAAAATCTACAAATTTCTAAGTGCAGGCCTCGGACTCGCTTTAGAAATCGAAAATAGTGTAAATAGTGTAAAAAAATAATTAATAGAACCCAATAAAAAAATCCAAATATTTTTTAATAAAAGTTCTTTTTTTCAGTTGAAAAGTCTACTATTAAATTTACGGTTTAAAATGTATCTTTTTTATAAAAAAATTATGATTTGGTTTAAACTTGAATTATTTTCTTGAAAATTCAACAATTTCATTCAAATATTGTTTCTTTTTTGACTAACAATTTTTTTTTAAATTGAAAATTAGTCTTTTTGGGGAGAAAATCAAGTTTTTTTTTGTTAAAAAATTATGTATTTTGTTAAAAAGTAGTCTTTTGGGTAGACAATTAATTTTCTTTGTTGAATGATTCGTTTTTTTTTTGTAAATCCAACTATTTTTTATTTCAAATTGAAGTATTTTTTCGTTGAAAACTCAACCCCTTGGTTGAAAGTGGAACTAACTTCCTTAAAAGTTCATTCTTTCGGTTAAAACTTCATAATTATAGTTGGCAATTAATTTTTTCAACTGAAATTTAACTTTTTTTGTTGGAAATGAACTTTTTTTTTTGAAATTCATATTCTCGGGCATAAAATTAAACCGTTTTGTAGAAAATTCGTTTTTTAAATTACAAATTAATTCTCTTGAATAAAAATTTAACTATTTCATTTTTAGTTAAAAATAGACCTTTAAGTTAAAAATTCTACTATTTAGTTACTTTTTTTTAGAAAATTCAACTATTTAGTCACAAATGTATGTATTTTGTTGAAAATTCGTCTTTTCTGGCAGAACATTCAACAATTTGTTTGAAATTTTGTTTCTTTTTTGACTAACAATTTTTTTTTTAAATTAAAAAATGTAACTGTTTTGTTGAACATTCATCTTTTTGTTTTAAACATTCATGTTTTTCTGTAGAAATGTCATATTTTTTTGTTAAGAATGCCACTATCTGGTTTAAAAACATCTGTTTTGATTGAAAATTCAACTGTTTTGTAGAAAATTCGTCGTTTGGGCTCGAAAATTGAACAATTTTTGTAGAAAATTGAACTATTTGCTTGAAAATGTATGTATTTAGTTGAAAATTAGTCTTTTTTTGGGAGAAAATCAAGTTTTTTGTTAAAAAATGATGTATTTTGTTAGAAAGTAGTCCTTGGTTAAAAGTGGAACCACTTTCTTAAACGTTTATTCTTTTGTTTAAAGATTCATAATTTTAGTTGAAAATTAATTTTTTTTGGTTACAAATTAATTTTTTAACTGAAAATTAACTTTTTTTGTTGAAAATTCATATTCTCGGGTATAAATTAAACTGTTTTCTAACAAATTCGTCTTTTTTTGTCTCAAAAATTCAACAATTTGTTAGAAAATTCGTGTTTTTAATTGAAAATTAATTCTCTTGAATGAAAATTTTACTACGCCATTTTTAGTTAAAAATAGATCCTTTTTAATTTGAAAATTCTACGATTCAGTATGTATTTTGTTGAGAATTCCTCTAATGAAGCTTCTTAGTTGAAAATTCAATTATTTTCTTAAAAATTTATTTATTTTGTTGAGAATTTATCTTTTTTGGTAGAAAATTAATGTTTGTTGAGAAATTCGTGTATGCTTGTTGAATCCAACTGTTTTTTATTATAAATTAAAATTTTGTTTTCGTTGAAAATTCAACTTTTTAGGTTGAAAGTGGAACGACTTCCTTGAAAGTTAATTCTTTTGGTTGAAGATTCATAATTTTAGTTGAAAATTTAAATGTTTTGTTGAAAATTCAACTGATTTGTTGGAAATTAACTTTTTTGTTGAAAATTCGCCTTTTTCATTTTTTTTATTGAAAATTAATTCTCTTAAATGAAAATTAAACTACTCCATTGTTAGTTAATATATATCTTTTTTAGTTCAAAAATTCTACTATTTAGTTAATTTTGTTTAGAAAATTAAACTATTTGGCAGAAAATATATGAATTTTGTTGACAATTCGTTCTTTTTTTTGTAGAAAATCAATTTTGTAAGTTAAAAATGCAATTGCATAGTTGAAAATTAATCTGTTTTAATTGAAGATTCAAATATTTTGCTGAAAATTCGACTTTTTTGTTATATTAAACTCTTTTTTATTAAAATTCAAACCTTTTTTCATTTGAACGTTAACTATTACATTTTTTGGCGAAAATGAGTATTTTCAGGTTTGAAAATTCAACTTTTTTGTAGACAATTCATCTATTAGACTTGAAAATTCAACAATTTGGTAAAAAATCAACTGGTTTATAAAAAATTCGTATATTTTTAATTAAAAATATTTTTTTCAAATGAAAATTCAACTATTCCATTTTTGTTAAAAACTGATCATTCCTGGTTTAAAAATTCAACTGCTTGGTTGAAAAGTTATGTGATTTGTTAAAAATTCATCATGCTTGGTAGAAAATTAATCTGTTTAGTCAAAAATTTATATTTTTGGTTGAAAATTTAACTATCTAGTTAGCAATTCAGCTGTTTTGTTGAAAGCTATTATTGGCTTTAAAATTCAACATTTTGAACGGCCCCTAATCATCCATTGGGACAATTTTTAACCAATTGGCGAAGAAATTCAAAATTATTTTCAAAGGAAAAGTAAAGAAATAGTGGCATAAATGTTAATAATTTGAGTTTAGAGCAAGCGAACTTTAAACACTGGAATATTTTCAATTAAATAAGATCAACTGAGAAAAAATTATAATTTGCTCAATATCAGACTTGAATGAAATCCAGTTAAAACGAATTCTCATACAAGGCACGTTTTGATCTAATGACTCACAAATTGCTAAAGTACAGACTGCTTTTATCATTAAAACCAACGTCAACGAAGCCATTCTCCAGCAATTTCAATCATCTATTGCATTCAAAGCTTAATTCTAAAAACGTGAGCAATTTTTGCAAAGAAAGGGGTCACGAAGAGCAAAGTTTTCAAGATCACCAATTTTAAATTAGAAAGATAAAAAAAGAAACAGTTTCAAATCGAGGGCTTTTCAAAATTAAACAGTTTTACATTTTTTCCATTTCCCCTTTTCGAAAAAGGAGGCCGCAAAACTTGATTTTCAAAATTCCCTGATTTTTCCCTGACCAATTTTTCATTTTCCCTGACATTTTAAGCTTGTAACAATTTTTAATATAGACTTTTTATAAATGGAATAAAACAATTTCAGATTAAAATTTAAAACACGTGAGTTTTCAACAAAATAATGGCATTTTCAATATAAAAAGTGGAATGTTTTAGACAACATTTGACTTTTAAACTCGAGAAGATGAATTTTCAAAACATTTTTTTGTAAATAAAGATTACATTTGAACCAAAAATAGTTGCACGTTCAACAAAATTGTTAATTTTTCAACCAGAGTTGAACTTTCAACAAAATAATTAAATTTTCAATAAAACAGTTGAATTTTCAACCTACAAAAATTAATTTCAACAAATAAAGAATTTTCAGCCACAAATGAAAAAACAGTTCATTCAAATTGTTGAACTTTCAAGCCAAAAAACGAATTCAGATTAAAATGAAAATTCATTGAAACTGAATTGAAACTGAAATTCAAATTCAAATCTAATTGATCTAAAAAAGATGCAAAATGATGCAAACAAAATTTAACAAAACAAAAAAAATATTTTTCGCAGCCAAAAATGGAAAAGTTAAATTTTCAACCAAAAAGGGAAAAGATAAAGTTTCAGTACAATAATTAATTCTCAACTAAAAAAAAAAAAAAAACGAAATTTTCCAATAAAATGGCGAACCTTCAACAAGATAATTTTTTTAACAATTTTCAACCAGAAGAGATTGATTTTCAACAAAAATCTGATTTTTTACCAAACAGTTTGATTTTCAATCAAGTAGTTGTGTTTTTTAACCAAAAAATATGAATTCTCAACGAAAAATATAATAGTTGAAAATTTAAGCGAGAACAATTTTAATTTTTAATCAAAATCAGTTTATTTCCACCAATAACGAGGAATTAAAAAAAAAACAGTTGAATTTTCAA